>JAGVVM010002879.1:0-36382 GCA_019149425.1 Psidium friedrichsthalianum
AAAAAGAAATGAATGGAAAAATCCTTTCGGAGAATTTTGTTGACCTTAAAAGATTTTGTCACATCTTTCCTGCTTCAATAAAAATGAATTTTTCTTAACAATTTACCCTGAAAAATCATTCTGATAAGAGAGGAAAATTCCTTCGGAAAATTTGCTAAACATCAAAGAATTCTATTACATTTTTTCAAATAGTAAAATCTGCAAGAAAATCCTTTTTGAGAAATTCACCCATGTCTTCCTAAGAAAATTTTGTCTGATTTCACCACAAAAATTGAAAAACAAAATTGGACTAGTGTAGAGTCATGGACCAACCTCTCTTGGATCACATACTCATTATTTCCTCACTTTTGCGGGAATCATAGGTATCCCAAGCGAGAGCAAAATAGGCTCATTAATGATAACAACATGCCAGGAATAACCTTGAGGAATACGAAAGACGGACAATTGCTGATTCTTAATCGATAACCCAGGGCAAGCGAAGATTCGATCCTCCCGGAGTCATAAACATGCAATTAGTGAGGCTGTATGGGCTACGTATGTATCCGATCAGGTATAGGGGCATTCTTAATGTATTGGGGGGTTCTTGTACTTTTTTTTTTAAAAAAACATAGACTGTATAATCAGAACTCATGAAGCAAGTATATTAACCCACCTTGCAACGCCTTTCTGATTAAATCAATCAAAGGCCTGCGTTAAAACTTCCTTGGATTCGAACCACGTAGAGAACTTTAGAGGGTTTGTGTTTTATTAATGGGCATAGCCTACAGCCTTTCTGCCGACACGAGCAAGTGGACGCCGAAAGAAAAAAAACATGATGAAGAGGGGCACGCAACAGGTGGCTTGGTAATTGATCGTCACATTGATCGAGTGGTCATAAGCTTTACTAATTTACATGATTGAACGCGAGTCTCTAGGCAGCTAGTGGGGGCCACCGCTGAATGCTTCTTTAGTGTTATTGATATCATCATCTACCGCGGCTAACAAGAGCATCAAGAAAACGTTAAGCCTTGACAGTCTTCGGTATCTCAAATCGTTCTATCATGCTATGCGGAAGAGAGATGGCAGGAAATTAAAGTACAAACATGCGAAACTTTCTCTTCATTCCATTCATCAACAAGCCTTACCACGGTCGTTGAGGTAGAAAAGTAAAACCAAATTGAGCCCTAATAAGCATCACAAAAGAGCTCAACTGACTTTCCATGAAATTAATGCTCTGCCTACACTGAACGGTCTGGGATTGAAATCCGCAAGCTTGAAAAATAGGCAGGTACATTTCTCCTTGTGCCTGGCTGCATTAACCTCATGATGTTCAACGGGGAATTTCAAAATTCTCGATCAAGTCTCTCTCAAAAGCTATATCCGCCGTTAGATCGTCGAGCTTCTCGTCTAGCCACTTACATCTGAACTTCATCAGAATATCACTCAGATCATGCTCAAAGTAAGTCTGGTTCAAAGCTAGGCGCTCCACCAGCTTCTGTCTCTCGTGAACCAATAGTGAGACCCGTTCATCAGCAGACTTGACGGCCTTCTTGTACCGGGCAATCGCATGTTCTGCAGACTCCAAACATTCAGACGATCCTGATAGCAAGCTTTCATCATGCTGGGCTAGGTGATGTTTCCTGAGTGTTCCGGCAAGCCTCTAGAAAGTTGATGAAGACGTGTGGGAACGCCCTGTATTCCCTCTCCAAGTTGGTGCATTCGATCGAAGAGGCATTTATCTCCTAAACAAACCGAGAATCTTAGCTTCGATACTCTAATGATGGGCTACATAAATATAGCCTCGTCCAAGATGTGATAAAGTCTTTCTCATTTAACATAACTCAGCCGGAAGATGTGTGTAGGAAGATTGGCCATTATCGTTAAAATGATAGAGGAGAGAATCAAGGCTGACGAGCAGAATAAGAAAGATAAGAGGAGAGAAGTGAAGTAGACGATTGGAATGCGAAGGTGATAATCCGCTTCGTGTTAAATATTGACTTCACGGTAGCAATTATCTATCGGTCAGATTTTCCTACCTGCTATTCCCTTTCTGTCGTCTTTGTTGGCTCGAATCCCTTGTCAGTTTACAATCTCGAGCCAAAACAAATCGAGATCTTTGTAAAAAAGGTCTGAGGTGATGCCATGCTTTGAAAAGAAGAAGAGAAAGACAACCTAAGTGGGAGACAAAGAAATTTTCAACAGAAAAGAAGATAGGATTCGTCTTTATTTGTAGAAGATGGGAGAACACATCAGCAAAATCAATGGTGGATTAAGCAGGAGAGATAATGATGAGGGCTCCTACCATGAAAAGATGAAAGAAGACAAGTTGAGCGAGAGATACGATAAAGTTGAGAAAGATAGAACTCTCGAGAGAAGCAATACAGTTTTTAAAACCCGTGCCTAGATTTTAAAAAGAGACGTCCTCATAGTAATTTTCATCCATGCTCAGAAGAGAGTTTAAACTACATGGTCGCTTAGAAAATTCAGAGAGAGGAAATAAAGAGGAGGTAGCAAGTCTTGAGGAACCATTAACCATCGAGGAGTCATAAACCCAACACATCTTGAGAGCTATCATTACTTGGCTGAATATGGGGGATGAAGAGTTTGAGGCCATATTTGGAATTCAGACCATGGAGCTTGGCCTTCTGCAATGACGTCCAGATCTCGATAAAAATAGGGACAACAACAACTAGGGTCAAAGGAAGCGTCGCTAGTGTCACACGAGCGTCAAGTTCAAAGGCTTGAAGATTCTCACAGGGTGCCCTATGCCAAATGACAGACAAAGAATGGAATGAGCCAAGAATAGGGCTGAACCCTATGCAAATCAAGTTTTGGTTCAAATAGGCGAATCTGAGTAAAGACTCAACATGAGCGCCATGAAGTGAGTTTCTAAAAGCTGAAAATGAAAACCCAAGCAAAGAACAAAGGTATATGGAAGTTTTCGACTCAGCCACCTGCCCCAACTACAATAGCCTCCTCACCCTCGACGAAAGGCAGTATTTGAGGATCGAAAATGCCCGTTTAAGAGGTGAGTTAGATCAGTTCATAACAGGACGAAGTTTCTGTTGGGGGAAGGTACGAAAAGACCGATCCTATGGAGTCAGCATTGATGCCCCCAAGAAAGAGGGGATGTATTACCACAAGCAAGTGACATTGACGACGAGCTTTCCGCCATGATCAACCAGGCTATAATGTGCGTACCGAGCCTGTATGTCAAATTAGTGATCATAGGTCCTTCGACATGATCTGATCCGGAACGAAGCTAGCTGATCACTAGAGAGCCTGCAAAATGAAGAAAAATCAATCCTGAACGAATGCATATGCTTTATGTCCTCGCATGGGATATTTTCGGCTTTATGGATGTTGAAATTATTGCAACAGTAAGAAGTAGTAATTTCCCTTTCTCCTTTAAATGCTTGAATCCGTCACTTCACCAAACTCACGACGAATTAATTGCGACTAAAAATCCATGAAAACCGAAGGGTAACTCCGTATCGTTTCAATTTACCCTCAATTGCTCCAGTTTTAAATTAGACCCCTTCTATTCTCAGGAATTTGCAAATTGCCCCAAGCATACAATCATACCCAAATGCGAAGTTCCTTTGTTAAATGAGACTGGGGGCAAATCAATTCATGGACATTACCACTGGATGGACGGCTTCAAATAAAGAAAATGTGAACGAAAGACTCGTGCAATCTCAAAGATAGGTAATTTTGTATCGTTCCAATTTACATTCGAGGTGTTCATACTGTGATAACCTCCTTGAACAGAGTTGATAATGCAAACTTGACAAAATAGTTATGCACAATCAACCTTGTGATTGATTGCATCATGAGTTATTACATAGATTGCTTCTAATATTTGAACTCATTGATGAAAATGCTTGCATATGTTACCTCTGATACTGCCTGATAGGTAACACATTCCTGATATTCGAGTTACCTTCTAAGGTTTCGAAATCCATTCAACGATTGTTGAATGAACAATTCTAGTTGTCGAGAGACCACCAGGCATTTTTTCCAAATCCGCAAATAGGTATATCTTTAACCTGAACCTTTCAAGAGAATGAATTCTGACGATTGTTAGGGTGTTCGAATCTAGTGCGGCACATACAGTCATGCAGTGAACAAACAGGCATGACACAGCCAGCCTATCTATGCCTTGATCATTAACTCAGAAGACCCAGGTAAGTTTTCTGAACCTTTTGACGCGTGAACAACATGTTCTCATGAGACCTTCATTAGTTCATGATCGACCCACTCTCGTGTTCTTATTCTCTGCCTCTTTGTCTTATTTCTAAAGCGACAGGAGAATATAAATTGCGTTTGAACTTCTGCAGGATTCCTAGTCTCCCCAGATCCCAGAATGACACCCTTCATGGATTCATAATCTCTCCAGATCCCAGAATGGCATTCCTTCATGAATTCCTGATCTTCCCAGATCCCAGAATGACACCTTCATGGTAAGTTAAATCGGGTTTGAGCTTTTGTAGAATTTATAGTCTCCCCAGATCCCAGATTGGCACCTAAATCAATACCTCTTCTGTCTACCCAAAAAGGTGGCATTTAGGTAATCATTGGTGATTTCTAACACAGAATAACCACTCCCAAGTCCTGAGTTCCAAGCACCACATGAACGAGCCCTTTTAATAAGGAATGCTGTTTTTGGAGCCCTTCCATTGGAAACCCCAATACGGAACGGTCCATTTTCAAGTCCTGAGTTGTAGGCACCACATGAACGAGCCCTTTTAGTAGGGTATGCTGTCTCTGGAGCCCTTCCATTGGAAACCCTAATATGAAACGGTCCGTTTTCAAGAGGCCTTCCTATAGGCACAAAAGTTCTTCTTACAGGCACAGAAGTCTTTTTACAAGCACCAAGTCCTTCGATAGGCACAAAGTCCTTCCAATAAGGGCAAAGAGTCCTTCTTACAGGCACTCCTTCGACAAATCTCACATCGGGTGAGCCATTTTCAAAAGTCCTTCCTACCGGTACAGAAGTCCTTATTACAAGCACAAAAATCCTTCTTACAAACATAAAGTCCTTCTTACAGACATTTTCTTGGTGAACCCGACATCAGGTAAACCGCTCAGTAGAATCTTTTCATTAGGAATTCTATCATGGTACGACTCACCATACGGGTCAAAATACAAACGAATCCTCTAAATAGGATGGATCGCCACTAAAATCCTTTCATTAGGAACTCTACCATGGGGTGACCCACCATACGGGTCGAATCTCAACCAATTTCAATCATTAGGATCCTTTAACTAGGAACTCTACCATGGTACAACTCACCATATGGGTCAAGATACAGGCAAATCCTCTATAAGATAGGTCGTCACTAGAATCCTTTCATCATGAATTCTGCCATGGGTTAACTACCATACGGGTCAAATCTTAACTTCTCCGAAGTACCCTTAGAATGAATCTTTGGGTGCTTGTTCAAAGAGCATTCATGTCAAGCAATAGCCCATACAACGGGTAGGTAAGTGCTAGGTAAACTCTCCTTTCTATCTCTCCCTCACTTCATAAGAGCCTCCTTAAGCCCGGCTTAGATTAGAACTTACACCGAGAGATATTGGAGATCAAATGTCACGACTCTTTGTATTTTCTTAGATTGAGTCAATTAGGATTCAGGTGTCATCTCATCTTTGAAATGAACCTCTACCGAGCTTCCTTTCAAAAAGGGGCAGCTGTTGACACCTGATTTTTAATCATCTTTTCTCTTTTAAAATTAATAAAAAATTCATAAAATTCATAAAATTAAAAAAAATCAACTTTGGGACCTTGGCCAAGCCTAGGGAATCAATTTTGACCAAAAAATTAATTTTTTATATTTTCAGTATTTTTTGGTATTTTTATTTTCGAAAATTCATAGAAAATCAAGAAAAAATGAGAAAATTGAAAAATCAATTTTGAAAGCCTTGGCCAAGTCTAAGGAACCAATTTTGAAAAAAAGTGATTTTCATAATTTTTAATATTTTTTTGAAAAAATAAAAAAAATACTTAAAAATTTCGGGAATTAACATTTGAGGCCACAATAATACACAAAAATAGTCAATATTTTTATTTTAATTCCCTTTTCATGTTGGCCACCACAAATTCAAAAAATACAATTCGGGTCATATGTTCCTTCACGAGCAAAATCTCGAATCGGCCCTAAAAAAATTCAATTCAAGTCATTTTATTTTTATTTTTCACTTTTAGGAGTTGTGACATTATTCTCTAATAGTCTGAATTTTCATCTTGGCCCAATGTACCTAGAATAACTCAATTTTGTAAAAGGGCCTTAGTCGAATTTTACATTAAAATCTCAAGGACTAGAGTGCAAATACCTAACACTTGAGGGATTATTTTGTAAATAATTAAAAGAAGAGTTAGTGGAGAAATTAGAATAGAGAAGGGAAGATGGAAAGAATAGATGGAGAAAATAAGATTAGAATAGAGAAGGGAAGATGGAGAATAATAGATGAAGAAAATAAGATGAGAATAGAGAAGGGAAGATGGAGATGAAGAAGAGTTAGTGGAGAAATTAGAATGGAAAATAGATATGGAAAAGGGAAGATGAAGATGAAAAGAGTTAGTGGAGAAATTAGAATGTGAGATAGAGATGGAGAAGGGAAGATGAAGATGAAGAGAAGTTAGTGGAGAAATTAGAATGGGAGATAAATGAGTGGGCTATAAAAGAAGGAATAAGAGAGCTTGGAGGGGGAATTTTTTTTTGAGAGAAATTTGAAATATTTGAGAGGGTTTTGGGAGATTGAAGAAAAATGAGAGAGGAAGAAAAAAAATAAAAAGAGAGAGAGAATTTTTTTTCCAAAAAGGAGTCTTGAAGATGGTGGAAGTTTAAATCTATGTGTTACCATCACCAATTTCTCTATTGATCAACACAAGTCACGAGTTCATCCTCATCGTCCGAACCGCAATCTTAATCCATAAGGTGACACGAGATCCGAATTCGGCAATCAAATCCGTCAAATCATGTAACGATCCTAACTATTAAAATTTTCGAGAATATCGTTACCTTAATGGATTGATTTAAATTTCGATTATGCCGTGTCATATTCACATGTCGTATTCGTATTGCAATTTTTCGCATTTTTCGCTTAAAAGATCCGAATCCCAAATTGCGGTAGATTTTGCCCCACACTTGGTGGTGTAAAAATCTCTTGTATTTCATCTCTTATATTTTGATTTCTGTATTATCAAACCCCATAATTAGTGAGTCGAGCTACCTGCTGGAGGTTCTTTATTTACTGTATTCTATTTTCCGCATTTTAATTTTTATATTGTCAAATCCCAAAATGGGTAAGCCGAGCCAAGGCCGAGCCACCCGTTGGAGGTTCTTTATTTACTACCTTTACTTTCTGCAATTTAATTTCTACACCATTAAACCCCAGAATGGGAAGGCCGACCCACCCGTTGGAGGTTCTTTATTTACTACATTTACTTTTTGCAATTTAATTTCTGTACCGTCAAACTGCAGAATGGGTTGGCCGAGCCAAGGTCGAACCACCGTTGGAGGTTCTTTTTTTACTGCCTTTACTTTCTACAATTTAATTTCTTGCACCATCAAACCCAGAATGGGAAGGCCGACCCACCCGTTGGAGGTTCCTTATTTACTGCATTTACTTTCTATAATTTAATTTCTGTACCATTAAACCCTAGAATGGGAAGCCCAAGCACTCAAAAAATACAAAAAATAAATGTCATTCATGTGCATTTCATATAGTATAGCTCATGCATACTTTGCCATAACGCATACGTATTCGTATTGTCATTAATTCATGTATATTCATGCAAAACAAAAAAAATTCAAAAGAAAAATCCCAAAAACTAGGAAACGGACCATTTCGACTAGCTAATCCTATTTTTGTTGATTTCCCTTCCTAATCTTTTCAAAATGACAATTCTGCCCCACATAGGCAAATTGTCTTGAAAAATTCTAAAAAAACCAGAAAAAAATCCCAAAAATTAGAAAACGGGCCATTCTAATTGGTCAATCCTATTTTGATGATTTTCCTTCCTGATCTTTTCAAAAATGACGATTTTTCCTCTCATAGGTAAATTATCTTGAAAAATTTCAGGAAATTTAGAAAAATCCCCAAAATTAGGAAACGGACCATTTTGACTGGGCAATCCTATTTTTGATGATTTATTCGTATGTCGCATCCTCATGTTACATTTGTATGCCGTACTTGCGTGTCCACGTTTGCATGTAATTATGTTTACGTTTGCATGTCATATTTGTATATCTATGCTCGCATGTTCATGATTGCATGTCCACGTTCACATGTATACATTCGCGTGTCTATATTTGCCTATTCATGTTTTGCTTATCCATGCACCCATTACCATCCATGCATTCCATCTAAAAAGTGAAAATACAAAAAGAGAACACCTCACTAGAGCCTTAGGAGTAAACCAAGCCTGAATTGCCAAAATTAGGATATCCATGGAATTAAGGTATCGAAAAGGCATTAGTTTTAATTAACTAGTGTAACAAGTTCCCGAACTCATAATCTCTGGTTCGTAGAAGTAATTTAATTCTCCCGCTAATTTACTTAGGTTTCTAATCGACCTACCAAAAAATGATTAGTGGCGACTCCAAATTCTAAAATTATGTGATAAAAAAAATCAAAGTTGCGATTCGGTAGGGACTTGGGAGAGTCCATATTAGGTTAGTTAATCTAATTAACCTGATAATCCGTTAATCTGGAAATTTTTCACCGATCAAAATTTTTAGGTCGCTACGGCAACTAATCCACTTTCTAATAACATTTGAAGCAGTTTTCAGTAAGAATATGGGAGTGAAGTGAATTACTTTGGTGGGGGTTTCTTCACTTGGTTAGATTTTCGAGATTTCTGCACCTTAGGCCCATATTGCCCCTGATGAGAAGTGGAAACATGTAATTGTTATCCTGACTTATTTTTAGGAGTTTGATTCATAGTTGACATTCCTTGATACGCGGCCTTTACTTCATTAGATGGTCTTTTGTTGACTTGAGAGTATTCTCCATAATTTTTCTTATTTCTGGACTTGTCATTTCGTATCGCTCATTCCACTCTTTCACCAACATCTACCAAATGCGAAAATGATTGACAACCAGATGTATGCAACCGATCAAAGAATTTGTATGGAAGGATTGTCAGAAAGTATCCTATCAACTCAATCTCATCCAATGGGGGCTGAACTTGAGCAGCTTTCACCCCCTATCTTCGTGCGAATGATCTAAAATATTCATTTTTCCTTATTTCCACATGTTTTAAATCCATTCTGGTGGGATAGTCTTCATATTGTATCTATATTGTTGTAGAAATTGGTCAGCAATATTGTCCCATTCTTCGATACCCCTAATATCAAGCGCCATAAACCAAGATAGCGCAGGACCAATCAAAGTATATCGAAAATTCTAGATCAAGAGTGAATTATCGTCAACGTATCCAGTCATCTCTTCCAAAAAGTTATTATATGAGTTTTCAGACATCCAATGCTATCGTACTTCTCAGTAAATTCTGGCCTTTGAAAATCTCAAGAGCTTTCCTTACGAGGCAAGGAGATAATGTGTTGTCCTTTTGGGGAACATCTAGGTGTATTTCGGCCTTGGTTAAGTTTGCATGGTTTCCTCTTTCCATTAAGCAGTTAACTTCTTTCATCAAGATGGAGCGTGCAACTAAAAGGATTTCTTCTGTCACTTCATCCTCTTTGGTATTGACAACTAGTGATCTGATAGGTGTGACCATAGGGCTTTCCATAGCAAACAACGGAGCGAACGCTTTATCTTCTATTGAAAGTTTTGAGAGTATGTCAAAAATCTAGGTTACTTGATTCTCTAGCTTAGTAAGTCGCGCATCGATATCATTATCCTCCATGTTTACCCTCGAATGGATTGTGAGATTCTCTTCTACCATTTTTATTACTTGGTTTCTAGATGAAATAGATGAATTAGAAGAGAAAAATTAGAAAATAAAGTATAAATCCTTTCAATTTTATGCCTTCTTGTGACTAATAAAGATAAGGATCCTTACGCGAGTCTTAGTCTTGTGTGGAAAGCTCTTATCAACATTTTTCATAAGAAAGCATACCATTGAAAGGAATGTAAATCACGATAATTGCTTTTGATCAATTTCAAGAAAAACTAATGAAGCGATTAAAAAATACAAAGTGCAATTTTAATGTGTCCTAAATTCGATAAACTATATGACATCCAAATTAAAGCCGTTTACTATAAACGGGAACAATTCGAGTATTCAATATTTTCTTAAATTTAGAAAACATGAACAAATTTGACTAGTTATTATGGATTACATAGGAAAATTAATTATGCGAAATGCAATGATATATGCATGAGCTATTCAATTTCATATCTTCTTTTGGTGAAATAAGGGTTAAGCACTCTTATTTAACCAAAGGAAGTCTAATAGATAGTTTTAAACTAGATTCCTCTGAAAGGGAATTATGCAATTGATTAGGATCACTCAAGTGATTAGAATGAAAGCCATTATCACACTCATTTACTAAAAACTTCTAGAAAGTTAAAGCAACGCCGATACATCCCACAAGATCCCTAATACATAGAATCTAGAGAGGATGATGGAGGATGCGGAAATACAACATCTAAAATTCAGGAGTAAAAATCTAGGACAAATGGGTATGGTAACTACTAAGGATGCCCCGAGTCAGATTTCAAGTTATTTGGTTGAAGTCGGGTTTCTTCAAGCTAACACATATACCTATCCCTCTCGGAGTCACTAGATGATATTAACAAGAGGTCATATCTGGACAAAGTAATGGACCTCCTTGCGGTTACTTCCTTGTCTGAAGATTAGTAATCATCAGGTTTTATCTTACAATTCATTTGTCTCTGTGTTCTTATAGTGGCTCCTTTGAATTTCCTAGACAATATCCCTCTGAGTACCACTCTTGTGGCACGTGGCTTTGGGATCGTGATGGGATGCTAGGTTCTTATCTTTGCTCTTTCAATGCGGCGACATTCCTTCGCTTCATAAGTCTTGATCCATTCCTCGACTTCGCGGTCTATCTCTAGCATACTCAAATATGTAACGACGCAGGAATCCCTTGAATGGAGGAGATTGTGCCTAGTGAGTTCCCTCTATAGGTGATCGAAATGTTCCAAATGTCTCTACATCGTTGCCATGGTAGTGAATGCTCCATCGTTCCCTCGTGAATACCTCAGGGACTACTAACTGAATTGGTAAAACCATCATTCTATCCTAAAAAATGGCTTTTCAAACCAATAACTTAGATAATGATTTACTCGTGGGATGATGCATGATATGCATGGTATATAGAATTTAAAGTGTATGAAAATGAATACAAGTCAATGGTAAGAAAGCCTTACCAACCAAACCCTTTTTTTTTTAGGTTTACTAATTGTCCAATTCCATGCGCATGAGACAAGTGAGGATTTAACTCTAAAATAAAAAGTCTGGGTATAGAACCTATGGCCAAGGTTCCCATGATCCAGATGAAACAGATTCCCCCCCAGAGCACCTGCCCAAGAGGGTTAGAGATCGCCAATCAGAATTATGAGCGGGAACGGATACGAGAGTCTCAAACGCCATCAAACATGAGATTCTTCGCACCATTTCCCTATCTAAGGTAATCCTAGAGGATGGTTGCAGTTGGGGTTTGATCGTAGGTGTGTGCAAAGTATCGTATCGTCGGAAATGCAATACATGCACAATAGTTTATATCAAAATATCGCTTCTCTAATCACATTCATAATCACACATTCCAAACTCCAACCCTGTAGGAAACAATGTCAACAAACACTCCACCCCTTATTTCTCCATTTGTAAAAACATTTAAAATGATGGTCAGCATACGTAACTCATCTTCATGACTATCTGTAGAAAAATAAGTCAGAAAAGCACTCAACTTTTTAGTCGGCTCAAGTCCTCTAAAGGTTTAAGAACCAAGTCCCCAGTAGAGTCGCCAGCTGTCGTGACCCGACCCTCGGGAGAGGAGGGCAGATTTGATTGGATTGCTAGGCCCGTTTTTTTTTTTTAGATCAGGGCTTCGCTCGGGCCCTCCGATCCCATACCAAATCGCGACAGGTGTATCGGTTTCAACCTTAGTGTGATCAGTGAGATGTGCATCAATGTACGTGCCACCAATCATTTTTGGAGGGTATGACTAAAACCCTATCGAGCGATTGGGAGGGGTCGCTCGATTCTGCGAAAACTAGAGATTTTGGTTTCGAGACTTAGTTACGCCAATATTGCTATCGACGCCTTTTCGGTACCTAAGTTGAGTGATTTCCTAATCTAGGAAATTCATGCAGGTGTTCTTTGGGTAAGGTAAGTCCTAAAAATCTATTGAGTTCATGCAAATATGATTATCTGTCCTATCAATCACAAATCATCGAAATAAGTGCGCAGTCAAGGAAACCATGCATGAAGAAATCATGCCAAATCAAGTCAAGTCAGGCTTAGGTGAGTCTTTAGAAACCTAGGAAAGATGCTAATTAGATTCATGGGTGATTTGGAAGGGTTTGAGTCAGATTGACTAGAAGGGCAAAAATGATAATTTTCGAAGACTCAGAAAATCAAAAATCTGAAAATGGGTCAAACTAGTTGAATGTGGTTTTTCCCCTAATTTTCACAATTTTTGAGGATTATTTTGCATTTTTATAGAATTTTTCTGAATTTTTTTTTTGGAAATTTTTAGAATTTTCTAAGACTTTTTAAGGAATTTTACTATTTTTGGGATATTTTCAAAATTTTTTTCAATTTTTCTAGGATTTTCCTATTTTTGACATTTTCTACATTTTTTGAATTTTTTAGAAAATTTTTATTCTTTCTAGAACTTTTTTGATTTTTTTTATGATTTTTTCTATTTTTCTATCTTTTTATTATTTTTATTATTTTTTATATTTTTCATTATATTTTCCAAACCGGGTCAGCTTAACCTGAACCACGACCCGAGAACCCACATGGGTTTGACCCTAATTCTAAAATGACGTAGTATTGATTTTTATTTGTTTTTCTATGTTTTAATTTTTTTGGATTTTATGGGATTTTTTATTGTTTATTATTATGAATTTTTGATTATATGGACCGGGTCAGCTTGACCGGCCCACTACCCTAAACCTGATGCAAAACGACGTAGTTTTGGGTTTAATTTTTTTTAAAATTTTCAAAATATTTCGGAGTATTTTATTATTATTATTATTATTATTATTATTATTATTTCATTTTTTCCCGCCTATTTCTAGTCCTACGGACGAGATTGAGACACATGGCTGATCCACAGCCATCCAATCAAATGGATTTTTTATTCTCCAAAATGATTTTTTATTTCCAAAAAGGATTTTTTTAAAAAATGGACAGTCCCAATCGTGACGCGTGGCCAAACCTGGGCCACACGATCACAAAATAGTTTTTTTTTAAAAAAAATCAAAATATTTCAAAAAAATCAAATTTATTTTCGGAAAATTCCGAGATCGTACCATTTGGCGCAAGGTCCATCGTCAAATCTGTCTTTATTATCATTATTATTTCATTTTTTTAACGAAATTGAATAACTAAAATTTTAATCGGTTATAAACTGACTAACCAACCCTAGTTGACGTGGTGAAACGTGGCCAATCCACAAGCGCCACGTCATCATTGACTGGTCAACTACAGTTGACCAGTCAACTCGACCACCGGAGAAGACGACTGGCACCAGCAAATGTCATCGGCGTCTCGCCGATAATCCCAAAACTCAACTAAATCTCTCCCAAAACTCCCTGATTTGACCTAAGCTGAATCTACAACCTCAAACACGCAATATCTCTCAGATTTAGCACAAGAATCCAACTAAGAGTCTCCCAAACTGGTTCCACCAGAAACTAAATTTCCGGCGAGTTACAATCTTACGATTTCTATGTTCAATCTCTAACTTAAACAATATCAAGCATAAGAGAAGGTTCAGAACACTTACCTTGAGGTGCTTATGTTTCCGTTTTAGTCAAAAGATGCTCATGAGTTTACGGCCGAACCTCAAGCTCGGGGGTGATCGATATGGAGTTTCAAGCGAGATCAATGCAAGAAATAGGTATGGACGAGCTTAGGGAGTTCTATAGATGTGATTCGAGCAAGAAAATTGAAAAACCATGGCCGGATCGAAGATCTACCATTAATACCAAGCTCGAGGTTCAACAATGGCACGCACCTGTTTCGGCGATAAAAAAATGCACGACTGGATTCCAGAGCTTCGTTTGGATGCCACGAAGCTTGAAGGACTAATAGCAAACTTCGGCTTTGCTTCGAACGCAGTGATCGAGCTTTGGAAGATCACGGCGAGAGTCCTTCCATGGCCGCCCCATGGAGCTCCGATAACCCTTTTTTTTCTCGAGTTCTCTTCTTCCCTTTCTCTCTAAGTTGATCTCTGGAAGTTCTCCAAGTCCTCCCCCCCCCCCCCCAACCTGTATCACCACTCGCCCATTTTTTATCCGTTTTCTGAATTCAGTTGCCCCCTTCAATAGAACCAACTTCCCTTTCTTGTTCGCCGGAGAACTAGAACCAAAAAATGGTTCAGGGGATTCTTGGGTCAACAGGTTGACTGAGTTGGGTCAATTCGATCCGATCGACCCAATTTGATTGAAAAATGCAAATTCGCCCTAATTTCGCCAGAATTTTTCAAAATTAATGTCAAAATCTAACTTGGGGGCATGGGTTCTATTAAGAAATGATTTTTCTCCCAAAAATTTCAAAGAATTTGCATAAAAATCCCAATTTTTAATTTTGACCCGAGGGTCCATCTTGCAAAATCCAAACTCTAGACGACCTTTTTTTGCAAAAATTAGCATGACCAATATATTCAGAAGGCCAAAAACTAGGGGGTGACGTGCCTTGATTTTCAATTTGGTCCCTAGAAAAGTTTTAATTGCATTTTGAGCCCTTTTAAGGACTAATTTGAAAAATTTCAAATTAGGTTTTGGTCCTTTTGTGCGAAATTGGACAATTCAATGAATCCTTGGACTGGAAAGTAATTTTGAAAAAATAGAGGGGGATGACACGACTCCAGAAATACAAAAGGGAAAATTACATAGCTAAAATGAAACTTTTAGAATTTTTTTCAAAAAATCTAAAAATGAGATTGACAAAGTAAACCCCAGTTCCAAATCGATTTTTGTAAATTTTCTTCTGCCAAAATGAAGAAAAAATTAAAATAAAAATATTGACTATTTTTTCGTATTTTTTGTGGCCTAAAATACTATTTTTTTAAATTAATTTTCATGTATTTTTCTAATTTCTAAAAATATTAAAAAATGTGAAAAATATCCAAAGTTAATTTTTCAATTTTATAAATTTTTATAGATTTTCTAAAATTTTTATAAAAAATAAAAATGACCAATAATCAAGTGTCAACAGTACCACACTATTTCCACCCCCATTTTAGCTAAGTCACTCCTTTTTTAATCAATAGACTAAAAATACCCTTCTCTCTTCATTTATTATTTCATTTTTTTGGTCATCCTAACGAACACAACTATCTTTATTTATATTTTTCCTCTTAAATTATCAATTTCACAACATAAATGTCAAATTACACCCAATAGAATATCATCGTATCATGCAATCATGTTATTACTTTGCTTGAAAAAAGGTTGTTTTTTAATTTATGGTCTTATTTTTTAATTAAATTACAAAATTTTACATAAAAAGGTTAGAAATTTTTACTTATAATGCCTTATGGATGCACAATTAACTACAATTTTTATGAAATAGTTTAAGAGAAACTTTATTTCAAAGTCGAAAATTATAACTCAATCTAATTATCCAGCAAATTTTGACATTGTGAGGGATTTTTCAAGATAAATTTGTATGTTTCTAACGTCATCCCTAATTTCTGCTTTCTTTTGAGCTTTTCACATTTTATTAATTGCAAATAGGGTTGAAAATTTATTTACATATTTCGCACTTCCAAACTCACGTAAGATTTTCTTAGGGGAGAGTTTTTAAGAATATTTTAAAGCTTGTGATCTCTTTCTATGAGAATGATTTACAATCAATGTTAATACTTTCTTTGTAGCAGGATTTTTTTTTTTGTCGAATCGTAGCGGAAGTTGAATAGTAGAATTTCCTATTTTTCCATTTATTTGTTTATCCTTTGTTAATATTTAGATTAATTATAAACATATTGATGTTTGATCATGCTTTAACAAATTAACTTTTCTTTATTTTGATCAATTTTATTTTTCATTTTTGTAGCAAGATCAGCTAAATAATTAGACAAATTTGACTTTTCGACTTTGAAATGACTTTGAAATGAGTTTCCCCTCACACTATTCCAAAAAAAAAGGCACTTAATTGTATTCATAGTCATAATATAAATTTCCTGTGAATGAAAATATGAGGCCATAAATTAAAAATTGACAATTTTCTCTACGTAAAATGATAATAAAATATGGTAAATTGATATCTTAATGGGTGTAATGGGAGCCATTATATTGTGAATTTAATGAGAGAGGTGATAGAAATATGGAAGTTTTGTGGATTAGCCTGATAAAAAAGAAGGATAAATTGGAGAGAGAGAGAGAGAGAGAGAGAGAGAGAGTAGAGGAGAGTATGAGGGTATTTCGATAAGTTAATTGGAAGAAATGAGTGTCATAACCAAAAGGCGGATGAAATAGCGCTGCTGCTCTAAAAAAATATTCATGCTAAAGAATTTCTCTAAGTGTACTTTTTGAAACATAATTACGGGGGACATTCTTATAGTAATAAAATACTAGACTAGTCAAATGGGCAGATAGGGTCAGGTTTGGGAGTTGAAAATGATCCGATCCAAATTGACCCATTTATTATGCCATCAATCTTCCTTTGCTTTTGCTACTAATGGCACACATTCTTGAAAGGATTTTATCCTTTCAGTTGATAATAAGGGTGATTTTATCATCCAAAACAGTTTTTACACTTATATATTTTTATACATTTTCTTTCAATACAAATCTAGCAACTCATATTCAACACATATTCAACCCAACTCATACTGCTAAAACACTTTCATTAATGAACAATTTTTAAAAAAATTAAAAGATATTCTGATTTTTTTTTTTATTTTTATTTTTCTTACTTTCTTTTCTTTTCTTTCTTTTTCCTTTCTAAGTCCAGTGAGGTCACTAGTCGATCCTTGTTGGGCGCAATCTAAGGTCGAACCCTTGCCTAGACTTGGCGAGGGCTGCGAAGCCCTCACCTAGTGGACGTCTAGGCTATAGTTGCAACCCATCCCCACGTTGAAAGGCTTCGTGGTCCTCGCCTCGCCAAACTTTGTAGAGAGGAAAAAGTGAAAGAAAGAAAAAGTGAAATATTACAATTTAAAAAATTACGAAAATTTGCATAAATATAGAATTGTCATCCCATCTCCAACTCCACATTGAGGCATTGGGTGCTTTATTTACTACTAGAAGACTAATGAAAAATTTCTTTATCCTTTATATAGGTTAGAAATGGGTTAATTCTCAGCCCATTTAAGACCCATTAAGTTGTTAGGCAACCCATTTATGAGCAAGTTAAGCCTATTTTTAAAATTTAAGACAACTCATTTATGACAAGTATCATCAAATATGGATTTAAAAAAATGGGTCTAGACCCATTTTGCCACCTATATTAAATACACACAAATAAAAAAAGTCAAAGCATATAGAATTGCAGCATTTCCTTTGCTGAGTGAGCTAAAATACATAGATAGCGGCTGCAACAATAAGTAGATACAAGTTTTCTGTTCGAGAGGTAAGGATCAAAGTATGTAAAGCGATGCAGAACCTTTGTTTGGTGCTTACTTGATAGCTCACTAAATATGACGAGGCGTGGGTCAAGAAGCCCTCATCAGCCACTGGACGAGGGCCTCTTACATATATCTAGTAAAAGAAAAGAATAAAATGAAAAGATAAAAAGAAGAAGAATATATATATATATATATATGTATATATATCAAAAACTTTGACGCAAGTGTCGATTGTGCCACGTAGGTGGCTGACGCCGATTGGGCAAGCCAACTTTTTGGTCAGAAATATTAGATTGTCAAATCGTCAAAAGTTTAAAGGTGCATATGTAGTTGGTGTTCTGATGAGGGCTATGGTTATGGCGAAGCTCAAGTATTGATTAGACTTGGAAGATGTTTATGGCGGTTGAACCCATGGGCATTATGGGAGTGTAGTAGTGAAGTTTGAATTCTAACGAAAAGATTGTGACTTGGTTCAAATGTCAAACCAAGGTGGAGATTGTTAAATATATGTCCAACTCCAAGATGAATTATAATTTTTTGACGTTGAAATATGTGCCAAGAAAATCCTTGTTATTTGTTCGATGTAGTTGCATGATCTGGATATTGGAAATATTGAGCAAAACACGTGCAACTTTCTGTTAGGATTCGGACTTATCTAAAAGAAAATTTTAAAAGAGGAAAGTTGGGTTCACAAAAGTCACGTGGGTTTGCCTGCTGTATGTATCCACGAAGATATATATTATATATATTTTTCGCGTTTGGTCAAGTTGGCTTTTAGTGTTGGTGCAGAGCCTTGAGAAAGCTTTTGGCAATAGGTGTGCTCAATATGTACTGGCTAGCGTGCAATTGAAGGGGATACTTTTTTCTCGTGAATTACATCCAAAAAGAATTAGTATCCAGTAACAAATCTTGAAGCAAAATTTGTATAATTTATTTATGAGATTCAGAGATTACTTTCTGAGGAATTTGAGATTAAATATCTTGTGGGTTATTTGATGTAATTAGGGCTTAGAAACACTAAGAGTATTTGAGTGACTATGGTTTTAATTTCCATGTATTGCTCGTTCTATAGTGTAATTCATTGCTGCTCTCCTTGTAGCCCTAGATCTCTACGATCGAGCCATGTACATCTAATATTCGATTTATTTTCTTATTCTGTCTATTTTATTGTTCGATTGCTTGCTCCACACGGCAGTTGGACACCATACTGAGACCTCAAAAAGTACCAATGCTTCCTAGGTTACGAGGGCATGGATTGACATGAAGTCCCCTAAAAAATCTTAAGAAGTAGGGCAGATGGGCGTTTCTCAACGAGCCTCACTCCCAACCCATCAGGACAAAACTGTCTAAATCATCCCAAATAGACGAGACCAATTCACGATTGTGCCACTAATTCAGAGTTAACCTCGTAAAGTTGGCACATGGGCCATCGCTAGTAAATTTGCGAAAACTAAGCAATTTAGTGGTTCTGCAAAGTATCAAATGCATTATGTGATATCGGCCTATATTTGTATATATATATACACATATAAAGAGCATTATGTGACCAAATTATGCGTTTCAAATGATAAGTCTCTTTGAAATGACATTCCAAATGCCTTCTCCATTCATTTCACTCGAAAGCTTTCGGAGACTTCTCTTCTGAAAACAGATTTTGATTTAGTGTGAGGATTCCCAAATCCACGGTCAAACTCTCTGACTGGTCCCACGTACATTCATAAATTAACAGGCGAATCTTATTGGATAGGAGCCTCGACCTTGGAACCAGAAACATGTTCTCAAATTATCGTTTATTTTTTCAGTCCAATATCGTGATAATTATTGGGCTTTGACCTCCCACCTGCATTTGCATCCCCATGATGGATGGCTCTGTGCATTCTATGATTTCTATCTCCAACACTTTGTGTTTTTTTTTTTTTTTGTGAGGATTATAATTATCTGGAAGAAATTTTTTTCCAATGATTGGTGCCTAACAAATATAAACGTTGCCCTTATTTGATAATAATTGAGTTTACGTGTGAATGACATCTACGATCAATACCATTAATTAGAGACATTCTTAGAGGAACTTTCCTTCTTTTTAAGAATGAACGGAAATATTGTAACTTTTTGTACTAGACACTTGAACATTAAGATTGATCTATAAAGAAAATACTAAAGAGATGTGATCAATGCTTATTAGTTAATGAGTATAAAGGTTTAACCCAAACGTTGAAACTAATAAATGGGGAGAGGGTACAAATATCTGCATATTTAATGCCCAATCAAATCGGTAATCAAGTGATGCGGGATGATGTTTTAAGAGATATCCTCACATGCGAGTTAGATTAGAACCCAAGCATGTGGAATTGAAGAATTGGGAGCCACACTATGCAAAATTAACCAAGGTTATGAGGATGTGGAAGCCTAACTCTAACACATATCAAAATGCCCATAGTATAGACTATTAGTTGAAGCGAGATATACTATTAACATGTAAATTACCCAAGCATGTGGCTGGATTTGGCTCAAGCATGGAAATTAATAGTAGGAAAAAAAAATAATGGACTTGCAAAATTTACAATCGGGACCTCTTACTCTAATACTATGTACAATTTTGGAGGTTCAAGAATAACTTATCTGAAAATTTAAATAATATATCCTGGCTTCATTTAATGAGTGAACCTTTACGTGTCCAAACAAGACTTATTATGTTAGACGATCCAACTCAAGTTAAATAAAATAGGCTGGTGTCGTAACAAATATGACTTATTCATATCATATTGGATGCAAATTTATTGCATTATTGACTACACCAACCTTACGGACCTGTCCACATATGCATCCACATCAACATTACTGAATGATAAGTACCGTTGAACCATGTTGACTAGTATTTAGATAAGTTTGAGAATGTAAGAAAGGAAAGTTTTAGATGCTCAGAATCTTGTGATTCACGAAATCATGGCTTACTGTTCTCAATTTTAATATATTATATGGGTTTGGCCGCTGATTCATTAGGTACTTTCTTCATAAAAAAGTGCAGAATGAGTCTTTATTAATGCTTTTACGTCAGTTAATTGAGTTTTTAAAGATCTATTTTGGTCAGATAAGTTCTTAGCGTTTGGAAAAATAGGCAATCAAGTCCTAAGCTTGCAGTTGGTAGGCTTTCGATGCCAAAAATCCTACCTCAACCATGCGGCCTTTTTCTAATCCACATCGCACAATTCTAAGAGTCACGAAGAATTTCAGTGGTCGAATATCCATGGATGGCATGCTCAGGATTCGATTACACCTTTTTTGAAACTTTAAGTACTTAACCGGCCAGAATAATATGTTAAGGAACCAATCGATGGCACAAACGATTAAAATGTTAAGGACTGATTTAAGAGTTACTCATTTTTCGCTTCTTTACTTTTTCATAGGAGTTCGACAAAAATTGGTGCAGACTTCGGATAGTGCCTGCGCCACTGCTTAAAGTTCCCGTTTCTTCTGGCGGCAAACGCCACATTGCAAGGAAAGACAGATCGTAATGATGATATAGTGGACGAATATGGAGGCGAAAAAGCCAACACAGGTCGACATGATGCATGATAAAAGAGAGTGCCAAATTCGATGGTATTCCTCAGCTCCATGTGGGTGGTGCGAATTGTATTTCCCTTTTATTTATCTCTTCAATTTGGTCCATGCTTTGTGCTTCCTCTTTACGAGATGCGTGACAACAAGCCATGTGAATTCATTTTCACTAAATGGTAAGGTCTGGGGTTAGAAAAATTGAAGGCACTTAATCTGTTACCAGGTATGTTAATTAAGATTTTGATGATTAGGTTACTAACTATATGCAAATTGTGCTAGGTGTATGCCCTAAAGCAACCATGCTTTGTTGCGATTTGGACATTTCATCGTACTTTCATTCCTATTAATGGCAAAGATTTGTTCATTCAAAATGTCCCATTGTTCTAATGAATGAAGTCCATAAGATTAGTTGTGATTGACCTTATTCTCAAGACGTCGAGGATATGTATGACAGGTTATCAGTTAGATCGATTTTAAACTATTTCTGGTTAATGGATCATTGAGTAGACGCCAATGATCCTATTGAGATCGATGCATTCTAAATTTCGCTATTGAGTATTAGATGCTCAAAGAGATGAGGAGTCACAAGTCATTGGACATTAAACGTCCGAGTTAGAATGTAGGTGCTCGTATGGACGAGTACGTTGAATGTGACACACGTTGGATGGTTAGCAAACAAGGAAGCTTCGCACATGGTCAATGATTAATCATTCATGCTTTGGTCAGGTGTAAATGATCCTCAGACCTGAGGCACTATAATGGCTTGCATGTCGAATAGCTGTAGTACACAAATGCACACATTAGCAAATCGTCGATCCTCCTCTATACTCGATGGTCATGGTTTATTTGCATATGAAGTCACAAGTGTTCGCGACAATGGAATTTGTCTCCTTGTTATGTACGAGGTTAATGTCTTATGCAATCTAATCATGACAATGCATGGAAAATCATTGATCGGGGTTGTGATCGAGAATGTCTCGAGAATATGCATATCAAATAGATTTAGGTATATGATCAAATCGGTAGCTTGACTTACAATCCATGGCCTTTATTTGATCAGGACATAGTAAGATAAAAGGATTGAATTACACTATAGTCAAAGCTGATAGGTTTGTTATATTCTTGCAACATTCACATTGTCTGGATAGTCATAATATATTACTAGTATCTCACTCATGGCTTGTGAGACCCAAAGATTGATCGGGACAGGTTCTCTTGGTTATACTAATCTATTATTATACGTCTCACTGCCAATTCAGTAATGAACCTAAGAATATCATACACCATAACCAATATGCAACGATATTTGAAGTCGAGATTGCAAAGACGTTTGCTAGAACGACTATCAGGATAATCGAATGGAATTGAATCAAATTAGATGTGATTTGATTCGAAATTTGCTCTCAAACAAATGTGCATATGATACGCGCACTAACCCCAAAATGATCACATGTTGATGTGACATTTGTGCATTCCTCAAGACAATAATGGCACTTTTCTTTAAGAGATAAGGACATGCGAGTGATGAGGAGATAACGGATTCATCATGAGATGATAAGGCACGAACTAGGAGATGATAACTGCACGAGGAACGAGATGACAGTGGAATAGTAAAGTGGTGCGGCGCATTGGCCAATCACCGCCGGCTAGCTACCGTCGCTATGGCTGGGACCAGCTAGCAGTCAATGGCGATGGAGGCCGGCTTTTTAGCTGACCTTCCTCCTTAAACCCCTCCCCTATAAATAGGGGTTAATGGTTAATTTTCGTACTGTTTTCTTGTCCATTCCCATGAGTTTCCATGTCATTTTTCTTGTACACGTGTGAGATCGTTTTCGCGTGAAACACTTAAGGGTTGTGAGAATTGTTCATAATCAAAGGCAAACTTGAATTGTCTTGTTCTCAAGGGTTGCTAGCACAATCAAGGCAACCATAGTCAGCGAGTTTCATCTTCTGTTCGTCGTGGGATTAGTGGTCTATCAAAGCTAGAGGCTTGACACTTGTGAAGCTCAAGAACATATGAACCGAGTCATCTCGAGCACACTTCGAAAGATAAGCGTAAAACCCTGTTCCCGTGTGATTTTGATTCTCGATTAAAATACACGGATAATTCCTAAGAAAGATCCATGTACGGGTAAATCTGTTTGTTTATTTTCCTTGCGTATATTCTAATTGTTTGATGAGAATTTTCAAAATTTCCCCGTACGAAACCCAATAAATGCTATCAGAGCCATCCTTAGGAGTATTCATACATTTGAAATGACTTTGAAATGAGTTTCCCCTCACACTATTCCAAAAAAAAGAGGCACTTAATTGTATTCATAGTCATAAATATAAATTTCCTGTGAATGAAAATATGAGGCCATAAATTAAAATTGACAATATTCTCTACGTAAAATGATAATAAAATATGGTAAATTGATATCTTAAGGGGTGTAATGGAGCCATTATATTGTGAAATTAATGAGAGAGGTGATAGAAATAATGGAAGTTTTGTGGATTAGCCTGATAAAAAAGAAAGAATAAATTGAAGAGAGAGAGAGAGAGAGAGAGAGAGAGAGGGTATTTTGATAAGTTAATTGGAAGAAATGAGTGTCATAACCAAAAGGCGGATGAAAATAGCACTGCTCTAAAAAAATATTCATGCTAAAGAATTTCTCTAAGTGTACTTTTTGAACATAATTAACGGGGGACACTCTTATATAGTAATAAAATACTAGACTAGTCAAATGGGCAGATGGGGTCAGGTTTGGGAGTTGAGAATGATCCGATCCAAATTGACCCATTATTATGCCATCAATCTTCCTTTGCTTTTGCTACTAATGGCACACATTCTTGAAAGGATTTTATCCTTTCGGTTGATAATAAGGGTGATTTCATCATCCAAAACAGTTTTACACTTATATATTTTTATACATTTTCTTTCAATACAAATCTAGCAACTCATATTCAACACATATTCAACCCAACTCATACTGCTAAAACACTTTCATTAATGAACAATTTTTAAAAAAATTAAAAGATATTCTGATTTTTTTGTTTTATTTTTATTTTTATTACTTTCTTTTCTTTTTTTTCTTTTTTCTTTCTGTGTCCGGTGAGGTCACTAGTCGACCCTTGTTGGGCGCAATCTAAGGTCGAACCCTTGCCTAGACCTGGCAAGGGCTGCGAAGCCCTCACATAGTGGACGTCTAGGCTATAGTTGCAGCCCATCCCCACGTTGAAAGGCTTCGTGGTCCTCGCCTCGCCAGACTTTGTAGAGAGGAAAAAGGGAAAGAAAGAAAAAGTGAAATATTACAATTTAAAAAATTACGAAAATTTGCATAAATATAGAATTGTCATCCCATCTCCAACTCCACATTGAGGCATTGGGTGCTTTATTCACTACTAGAAGACTAATGAAAATTTCTTTATTCTTTATATAGGTTAGAAATGGGTTAATTTTCAACCCATTTAAGACCCATTAAGTTGTTAGGCAACCCATTTATGAGCAAGTTAAGCCTATTTTTAAAATTTAAGACAACTCATTTATGACAAGTATCATCAAATATGGATTTAAAAAAAATGGGTCTAGACCCATTTTGCCACCTATATTAAATACACACAAAATAAAAAAAAGTCAAAGCATATAGAATTGCAGCACTTCCTTTGCTGAATGAGCTAAAATACATAGACAGCGGCTGCAACAAATAAGTAGATCAAAGTTTTCTGTTCGAGAGGTAAGGATCAAAGTATGTAAAGCGATGCAGAACCTTTGTTTGGTGCTTACTTGATAGCTCACTAAATATGACGAGGTGTGGGTCAAGAAGCCCTCATCAGCCACTGGACGAGGGCCTCTTACATATATCTAGTAAAAGAAAAGAATAAAATGAAAAGATAAAAAGAAGAAGAATATATATATATATATATATATATATATATCAAAAACTTTGACGCAAGTGTCGGTTGTGCCACGTAGGTGGCTGACGCCGATTGGCAAGCCAACTTTTTGGTCAGAAATATTAGATTGCCAAATCGTCAAAAGTTTAAAGACTAAATTAGTCAAATTAAAAAATTTAGAACGGAATTGATCATGTTATGTAATAGGTTTAGAACCTTTTAGACAATTTTTTAGGAGAGTCAAGATTTAAATCTTCCTGTTTCTATTTTTATTTTCTTATTTTTTTTTCCTAATAAGATTTGAATCATTCACCTTTGCTATGATTCGTTGTCATCACACCTTTTTTCCCACAAAAAAAAAAAAACAAATTAAGCTGCTTTCTTAACCGAATGGTTGATCTCCTAGTACTCAGGAGCTAACTCTGCTCTCGTACAGTGAAAAACACTGCATTGTCATTTTGCATTAACAACAACGGGTCACATAAAACCTTATTTTTCAGTTATATACTTTCAATTTACCATCCATTGGATTTCGTTCATCCGATTATTGAGGTTAATGAGGGGGAAAATGCCATTTAATTCGTGACGTAATTATTAAACTAAATATCCCAAAGTTAGGAAGAAGGTCACAGCTTAGACTGAGGGGCACACTAACCTCTTGTCTTGGAGTATAAAGACACAGGAAAGAGAAGTCAAACTTAGGTGTTGACAAAGCGTTTATCTTATTGGCATTGACCTTTTGTTAATTGAAATATGAATTAATTTGATAATTACTTCATTTTGGGTCGCATCAATTTTTCTTTCCCAAGTCGCATCAAAATTGGGATGTGCCTTTATATGGCGTCATTTTTATTGCTGTAAATTGCTATGTATAACGTAAATTACGTTAAGTCTATCCGCCATATCAATGGTTTCTCCGTAGAAAGGTTACCAAATCCAAGATTCAGTCAATGATCCACTTGTCAGCTTGCCTTTAACACATTCGCAACTAGAGACTTATCAAAAAATTCTAAATCTATTGTAATTGTGTCAATTCAATCCTAATTTTTTTTGCCAATTCAGTACTAAATCTTTTGCAATTGTGGCAATTCAGTCCATTGGGTGGCTAGTGCTAATGTAGCAAATTTTTAGTAATTTTTCAATTTTAAAATTTTTTAAATTTTTAATAATTTTTTGTCTTTTTTCTTTTCATTTTTTTTTGGTTTTGTGCCAGCATGAGGCTTTCAGCCCAACCAAAAAGAAAAGAAAAAACAGAAAAGAAATTATTAAAAATTTAAAAAATAATTAAGGAATTAAAAAATTAAAAATTATTAAAAATTATCACGTTAGTACAGACTAATCAAATGGATTAAATTGGCACACTGTAAAAGGTTTAGGACTGAATTGACACAATTACAATATTTTTATGACTCGTTTGGTAATTTTTTCCCATTTGCAATGGTTCTCATTCATTCCTACCTTACGAAAATGCAGCAATGTGCAAAATTTAACTTCCAATTTCCATTTCCATTTCCTTTTCCATTCCCTCTCATTCCAATTTTCCAAATAGTATTAAGAAATGGAACGAGCTTTCCATTCCCATTCCAATGGTTTCATTCCCAAGTACCAACATGCCCTATCGGCAATGCTAGATGCATTAAGAAAGCCTACAAAATGCCTTTACAAAGTGAATGCGACCAAGTCCCGCTTATTGACGTGCTCAATTGGAACTTGATTTTTTTCGACAAAAAAAAAAAGTTAGTCTGGTCCCTGATCACATATGGCGTTTCCATAATTCCATGTCTTTAAAATGTTTGCAAACGTTTACTTTTCAATTCGAGGATGCGTTTTTTTCACTTCAACTTTCATGATAAAATAAATTATTATTCATGAAAATTATTTTCAAAGGAATGGTCAGTTTTCAATCTCTGAACGTTTAGGAAAGTGGTTTCCTTTTGGAGAAGAGAAAGTGATTTTTCCCAAATCTGTACTTGGTATTTTCAACACATGGAAAACGTTTTTTATACCTCAAATAGTTTTCCTTCCAAATATCAAAAAGTCGAAAAAAATTTCCTTCACAAAAATCCAATTTAAAGTTTTAAAAATATAAAAGTTGGAGACGGCTGAACTTTCGTGTAGGAGACTTAAGAGGAAGTTTGGCTCTTGTCTGAGTCTGGAGTCATTATCTGACTTTTCAAGGACCACAACGTGTCGTCATAGGGGTGTGCAAACTGGACCGGACCGGCCCGGACCGGCCAAGACCGGACCGGACCGGCCGGGTTGGTCCGGTCCTTGAGGGAGGCGGTCCGGTCCTTGGTCCCAATAAATGGGACCGGTGACCGGGCGGTCCGGTCCCGGTCCCATCCCCGGGGACCGAGGACCGGACCGCCCGGACCGGACCATCAGAATATATAATTAAAAGAAAGAATTAGAAATGTTAGCACAACTCTATTCTTGAGGATATTGCTAAAGAAAGTGAACAATTGGTCTGGGCTCTCTTTGCCTCATACACTTATCATTCAGTTATGGTTATATTTTTTTTAAGCACTTTCACTCTTTTTTCTTCATTCGAGGATCATTTTTTCACTTAATGTCATGATGGAATTAGTAATGTTCATGAAAACTTATTTTCAAAGGTATTGCCCAATTTGACGAATCTTAATGATCGAAAGAGGTTTTTTGTTATCTATGTTTTATAAAAATCTAGTATTGGTATTCCCATGGAAAACGTTTTTTACCGTCGGTTTCCCGGTCCAATCGGTCCCTTCCAATCCTTGGTTTTAAAAATTTGGGGACGGCTGCTTTCGTGTAGGAGACTTAAGAGTTTGGCTCTTGTCTGAGTCTGGAGTCATTATCTGACTCTTCAAGGACCAGAACGTGTGGTCATATGGCCTATACAGCGTCGTGTCTGAGCGAAAAGTTTATATTTGCAAGATTAGTGATATAATTATGAGTGATTCATTAGTATGAAATGTAATTTCTTGTAAAACTAATTTCTCCAAAGAAATGGTGCTCAAAATATCATAAGATACTAAAATTAGAAAAAGAATATCTTATTTTTTTGTTAACAGTGAATATATTCTTCGTTGATCATTTATATAATCGAATACACTAATTTTAGGGCAATTTCCAAGTTTTTGTTTCCAGCGAAACAAATATATTCTAACTGATAGAAGTAAGTAAACTGAATTTCCAATATCTTTTCATTGATGTTTTCCACTCGTTCTTTATATGCTCTTACATTATAATTGGTAAGATTGCTTCATTGTAATACAATTGAGAAGGGATGAATTTCCGCTACAATAAGACCTTCTGGTTTCAACCATCTCACTCTAGACGAGAGCCTATTTAGATTTTTCCAATCAAATAAGATAAGGCTCACACCATTTTTCAGCCCCTCTAATAGCTTTGGACGCACCCTAAATTTATATGGTCAAATTTGCCCTCTCTGAAAACTCATTAATCGTAAGATTGATGAAAAAGGGAAAAATATACCTGTAATATATCATATAAGTATTTTTACCAAAATCTACTAAACTGTCATATCTTCTTCTTTTGTGTTCAAATCAGAGATCCACGTATTGATTTCTTTTTTTTCGAGAATTATCTGAACTTCGAATATTATAAAAAATTCGATAACTGAGATTCTTATTTAAAAGAATAGTACAATGTTTCTCTAAAGATCATCCAAGATTCAAGTATTTTAAAATTATTTGAAAATAAATTTTCCACATATAATCTACAAGAAAAATGATTCCAAAATCGGTCACAGATTACTAGAAAAACACATCACTTCTGTTGTCGATAACTTGGCAATACAATATGCACCTGCATTTTCCTCACGATAGATATGATTAAGTAAATAAAATGCCCTACTAATCGTAGAAAATTTTTGGATTTGAACAATCAAGAAAAAAATGTTAGACTATTAAATAATAAAACATGCTTTTGTCTAACAGTTTAGATTTTTATAACAGTTGGCAGTGGATTAATAAAATTTACAAGGTAGCAAACCATGAGATCCTACGTAAAATATTTCCAAGAAACTTGTATGCCTCCGTTATTATATATTTCTGCGTGAGCTTTTCTAGAATAACAGCCTTTGGGCCACTGTAAAAATAACAACATGTTATGAGCTATAAATTCTTGAAAGAATGGATGCCATAATAATTTATTATTATATGCTATTTGTCTTTTGTGGCCCAAAATAAACTGTTATTCTTGCAGTTGATTAAGGACAGTCACCTAATTATTTCCCTTTTTGCGCTTAGTATTAGGCCAAAGTCCAGCACGCACGTAAGAAAGAATGTTAGAATATTTAAATATCAAAAGCCCCATTTATCTCACAAATTAAGCTTTTAAAGAAATTTATAGGGGTCCCATAAAATGGTAGGTCAGAATACATGGAGTAAATCAGTTTTTATATTAATTAAATAACTGTCAATCTACCATAAGTGGAATCCCACTCATATTTGCACGAATATATCATTCGGAAAAATTTCAGGTGGTCGATAAATACCACAAATGTCGGCAACATGATTGTTTCGAGGAAAATAAGAAATTTCATTGATTAAGTGCTTCATGATACGTTTGAGTGGACAATGTGATATACTGATAGTCCAAGAGCATGGTAAGAATATGTTGATCCCACCTTTCGCTTTGTGGGATCTTTAGTTTTCTATTCATGATCTCATGAATGGAACGAAGACCTATCTTGTCCACACATGAAAGAAAGTACTTTATGCTTTAGGGAAGCCATATTGCGTATTGATGACATCACAATTTTTGCTCCTGCATTGTGAATAATAATTTTTTTTTTATTTCAAACAATGTATAGTTACGAATGAAACAATAACAATAACAACAACTACAATATTATTTTATAAGTAATAGTAATATATGGAGAAAAATATTAGATAGGATGTGACGATGGGAAATGCTTTTGCACCTAATTGCCAAACCCTAAAAGCGGGGACATAATTTTGGAATACCATCTATAACACTAATTTTACATGGTACGAATTATAAGTAATCCATTTGTTGCATAAATCATGATGCACATGTATCGTTATTGATATGGATAGTTATAGTCTAAAACATTAGTCGATTATCTAAATTTATAGTGATAAGTGTAGGCTGTGGATTATATCGTTACGCACTTTATGTATTTGAAATAAATCCTAAAGATAATTATGAGGTTGGAGATTCCTTTTGGATTCGTCATTAGAGTACATAGACACACGCTCTCTTTAGACACCCTAACCTAATTAGACATGCTTCCTAGGACACTTTCTATGTCGAAGAAAAAAATTACATTCCGAAACATGCTCATAGGAATCGCACTTTCCAATATCATAACGCAATTATTACACACTAAGCCACGAAACCTCCATGTACGAATCCCTTTTCCCTACAATAATCCACTCCTCTCCTGAATTCTCACCGGGAATCCGCCCTTCATCTTTGACGTCAAGTCAGCCGAGTATGACGGCTCGGCCCCCTTCTCCATTGCCGGCACCACCCTGAACCGCCCTAGCACGGCGGCGACCACCCTCTTCATCTGGAGGAACGCCATCTCCTTCCCCAAGCAAATCCTAGGCCCCGCCTGGAACACCGGGTACTCGTACGAGTCCCGCCCGACAAAGCCCCATTTCCCTCCTCCGCCCCCTTTCGCCAGCCACCTCTCTGGCCTAAACTGCGGCCAGTCTGAGCCCCACAGCTCTGGCAGCCTCCCCATCGCATACGGATGGTACACGACCCTCGTTCCCTTCCTCACCCGGGTCCCGTCCGGCAGAATGTCGTCGACGGTGGCTTCCTTGGTGTCCACGGGAACAGGAGGGTACAACCTCATGCTCTCGCACAGCGACGCGTGTGTGTACACCATGTCCTTCGTCTCCTCATAGACGGCCGACAGCGCCCCGGTCTTCTCTGCAATCTCGTCGAGTATCTCTCTCTCCACTCGCGGGTTCTGTGAGACGAGCCAGAAGAACCACGTCAAAGCGGCCGAAGTGGTGTCACGACCGGCGTGGATGAAACTGATGACAATGTCAATCACAAAGTCCTCGTCAGAGTGGCCCGACAACAAGAACCGAGACAGGATGTCGAGTTCGAGGTCGACGTCTTGCGAGCGACCCTCTCTCATCTTCTCTTTCTTCTCTCTTATGAGGTCTCTCGCGAAGCCTCGCACCTGAAACATATAATACGCATCAGTCATACAGTCATCCCAAGGATCAATGACAATCGGAGAAGTGAGAAGTGAGATTTCTTTAGCATTCAAATGCAAGAGTTGTCATGACTTCGCTCATATTGCTATAAGTTAGTCACATCATGTCGGGGATGTCTGAGGTACCGTACCTGAGAAACTGCCTTCTTGAGACGCTTCTCGGAACCCATGCAGAGAAACCTCTTGAGCTTCCATATGATGGGCAAGATCGAATTCAGCCTTCCACTGCTGATCATGACTGCTTCTTCGAATGCTTCAGCGAACTGGGCTTGCGGAAGGGAGGGAAGAAGATATGCCGGGTCGTACCCAAATGCGATCTTGCAAATGTTGTCAAACGTGAACCGCTGCAGGATGTCCTGCAGATCGAGCACGGCGCCAGTCTTGGCGGCAGAGGCAAGGATGGGGACGAGGCGTCCTGACAGCTCGGCGTCCACCACATGCTCCATGAACTTGCGCAGGGACTTGCAGTTGAACTCGTGGCTCGAGACCTGCCGCTGGAACTTCCAGGCATCACCATTGATGTTGAAGATGCCGTCGCCGAGAAAGTCACGGAGGCTGCAGCGGAGTAGCTCACCCTTCGGGTAGATGCTGAAGTGGGACTTGAGGATATGCCGAACGCTGGAGGGGTTGCCGGTGAACACTTGGTGCTGGCCGAAGAAGCGGTCGAGGACGAAGGTGGCGGATGGGGAGAGCTTGATCATGTCGGAGAGCCACTCAACGCGCCGCTCACGGTTCGCGTAGATCGCAAAGTAGGAGCCGATGATCGGATACGATTTCGGGAGGAGATTGTTAGCGGGTGATGGTGGTATTGTTCTCTTGTGATGAGTGATGGAATTCTTGCTGGTGAAGAGGATTGAGAAGAGAGAGAGGATGAGGAGGAAGAAGAAGAAGAGCAGCTCGGTGAACATGGTTGTTGCTTGTCTTGGTGGCTCAAGCTTCTCTTGTTAGTTCAATGTAAACTGAGACCCGAGGGGGAGCTATAAATACAGGAAGATTGATGCAGCATGAACTACAAGTACAAAAAGTACGAACTTATAGTCTAATTCCAACGCTTATCACGTGATTTTGTCTTGGTAGCGAACTAGCTGACAATTAGTTTGTCCTATGAAAAAGTGAAACAGACAATTTGATAATACTGTCAATTATTTGACCACACGATCTTTCAATAAATGAGTGCTTTATGTAAAACATATGAAATGGTGTGTGGATCTACGATTGAGATCATACTATCCCGATAATACTGTCAGAAAAACATTTCCCTAAAAATGTTCATGTTATCCTTTGGTTTGGGTAGGAAGATCCACGAAACTCTATCTGTGATTGGTGGATAATGGAGATCACCCGCTTGTAGGCTCTATTTTTTCCGCGAAAAAATATGACGTTTTTGAAAAGTATTTTTTAGAAAAATGATAATATTGTACTGAAATCTGAAAAGGTCCATGAAAATAGTTTTCTAGGTTGGTATAGAAATCAGATTTGATTTTTTTCTGTGCTTTATTATATCATTTTTCATTTTATTTTTTAAAAATTTATGGTTTCCTTCGTCTACTATAAAATTCTTATAAATAAAAAATAGTTTCCTTCGTCTGTCATAAGTTCTTGCCTGGACCACATCCATTATAGATGCAGAATTGGTGCAAATCAATCGCATTGCGTAATTCATGTGATCTTGTACAATTCAATAGATGGATTTGTTAAATAATAATTAAAGTTAGACTATAGTCGTTATTTCTAGTAAAGTTTTGTCCAAAGAACTTTGAAAATTGCCCCTAATTAAATCATGCAAAAAAAAAAAAAAGGACATGCAATGAATTAACACTGTTTTACTGTTGCCCGCTTCCACGTCACATTAGATAACTTTCCGCACAACTAATTTTTAGTTGCACGCAAGCCTTGTCGTCCACTTTCATCTGGTAAAGACTCCACCACCAATTGCGTAGGTGGGAATGGCCATAAAGTTGGTGATTGGGAATGGTCCCATAGTCGATATGAGTAGAAGGCACCATGATTGACGCGCTTCGTACTTGGACCAGGCTTCGTCCATGTGATCATCACTCAATTGACAAGAGATGAGAGCGCATAAAAATTCATCAGGATATGCTAACGTACTTTGACATTTTGCCATGTGCGGTACAAGTCTCATTCATTACTTGGATGAGATAATAATTTTTTTACGGGTAATCTTACAGAAATTCGGATTACTTTAGCAAATGAGATGCTGCGAAAAAGATGGTTATACGAATTTAAGGCTCCTTTTTTTTTTGGCAAGGTCAAATAATTTAAGGCTCTATTTGTTTCGCAGAAAATGTGGCGTTTTTAGAGAATATTTTCCAAAAACTATTTTTCATGAAAATGACAATACTTTTTGGTATTTGGTTGCAATGTGAAAATCAATTGAAGAATGCTTTCCCCCGTTTGGTACGGAAAATCCAATTTGATATTCCTTAGAAAAAAAATTACTAAAAAATTCAATTCTTTAATTTTTTATTTTTGTTTTCTTTTCTTTCTTTTTTTTTTCTCTTCTTCCTTGGCCGACCGCCAACCATGGCAAGGCCGACAATTGATGTGACGACCTGAATTTCTATGAGTAGATTAGTAAATGTCAGACTTGGATTATTAAGGATTATAATTTTTTAGGGTTAATGGATTTGGTACGGTGGGTTAATTGAGCGAAGAGTATACTTTTGAACGTAACAATTCTTACCAGACCGTTAGTGAAATTTTATTGAATTTTTAGAGTACAAGACCAATCCGGGCACGAATTTGAATCGCGGTTTGACCACGAAGTTCAAAGCTACCCATAGCTTCCATCGACCCCTCTTTAAGACCCCCTCTCCTTCCACCAAGTCTCTCTCCTCTGTAACTTCTCCTTGTGGATACAACCCCCCACAAAACCAAGCACTCTCTCTTCCTCCCTCAGTCATTCCGTCTCAACCCAACGTCCAATGCCAGGCCTTGCTGAGCTCACAATGATGGCGACGTGGAAGCTACCACATCAAGCTCCTTCCCATGCCACCTCACCTTTGATGCCAGTTCCTCCCTTCTCGGTCGAGCAACTCCTTATTCCTATGCCCTCGCTCGGACCCTCACGCACCAAAGGAGAAGATACCCAAGCTTTGTTCATAACTACCTAGCCTCGATCCTGCATTGGCAAGCAATCTAAGGCAAATGATCATCTAATCTCATCACTAGGTCATTCGATCGTCATTTGTCATAGTGTGGGGTGCCGCCCTTGGAAATGGGTATACCGAACGGGTTTGAGCTTGCATAGAAGGGAAAACTTTGATGCATGTCTGATCGGTTGCCTATGAAAAAGTCTTTAGCTCATGGATACTTCAATTATGTGGGTAGATCATTTTGTTTGTTGTGAATTAGAGGCGAATTGAAGTTGCACTAGAGGGGGGGAGGTTTGGTCGAGGCTTGGTGGGTGTTATTTGAAGTTATGTGCCTTGCACAATAGGTTCACTAGTTCGGTCACCACTAGATGGATGTGAATGGACTAGTTGCAAGATTAGATAGCTATGTGCTATGCTTTGAAGTTGTGAACTCTGCGTTTGGACTCACGGGAGTGATCATCCATGAGCTAGGGGTTGGGCCCTTGGAGTCCTGAATTTCTTCGGTCAACAATAGCTATTAGGCAATTTAGTGGTGGGCAAGGTGAATCCGCATTTGAACTATTCGGTTTCCATCGTGTTGCATGAGTGCTTCGATCCGGATCTATGTGGGTCGATCGAGAATCCATGGAAGAAAAATATACTTGGCTTATCGTGTTGTGATTCCTTCATCCTACCTGATTAAATGATGAATTGGACGGTCTAGTTATTTGTTTAGATGTATGACTTGCTGAGTTTTATACTCACACCTGTGAGATACATCATTTTCCGATTGTTAGCTATGCCAATATCATCAACGATGCTTGGTTTCATCTACAGTACTCCCGTGGCTTCTCGTACAATTGGGAGGAGATCACTGATCCAAGTGGGTCAGTTACACCTTTCATGAGGCTTGTTACTACCTTAGTGTTAGTTGTAGAGCCAAATAGGTTTGTTACGCACCAGTTCTTAGCCACGTTCGAAAAACACGAAGATGGTAGTCTCTCGAGTCTGATTCTACTTGTCCCTAGAGGGTGGCAGTTCCAATAGAGCATGATGGAGTCGAGCTTGAGAGGTTCAGGTAAGTTTTTGGCTGACGAAGACATGGCTATCCCTTTTTGTTGTAGCTGTGAGAAGTCTATGGATTATCGATGATGAGTAGTGCCAGTGTGGATGGTCCTAGAACACAGAAGCAAAGTACCTTTTTGATATTGTTTCCCCAAGTGTTGTTTAGATCTTCTAGTAATGGATAATGTAGTGACGCATTATATATATATATATATATATGTGTGTGTGTGGTGTGTCCCAATTTTCTGAACTTTGTTGAGTGACTTACTACATATGCTAACCTAATGGTGAAAACCCTAAAAGGCCCGAACCCCGTAAAGCATGCCTACATTTACGCACTTATATGTGGGCCTCTCGCTTATCTGGTGTTTAGGTTTTTTGCATGCGCCTTTACTATATGAAATACATATTACAATAAATTGGCGATTAGTGAGGAGGGTAACAACCTTGGACCGTCTACAAATTGGCCACACAAGCAAGAACGAGCTCGTCCTACGTCGACAGGCCTTAAGACTCCCCAAATCTAGCGAGACTCACTCAATGGCTAGCAAGGCTCGGCTCGCTCAATCTGGTGAGGTCAATCTTGACCTATCTATAGACTCGAGCAAAGTTGACCTGCCTCGCATCACTTGCCTCACTTGACCATCACAATTCGCTGGACTTCGCTAGATCTAGCAACCCCCTAAGCAGCCTAAGCTCGTATGTCGTTCCTCTGCGTCCTTGTCTGACTCACGCCATGTAACAAGCTAAAAATCGAGCCCAAACGTCCACCAGTGCCTTCATCGTCATTGATCTCTACGTGGACGTAGGTTAAGCAAGAGAGTTTTCGTCTCTCTGGAGTGGGCCTCGCAATCTTCCTATACGTAGAGTCC
>JAGVVM010002880.1:0-33289 GCA_019149425.1 Psidium friedrichsthalianum
TACCCCAAAAAAATAGAAAATTTCTCAAAAAAATCGTAAAAAAAAAACTAGAAAGTTAAAAAAATTTAAGAAAATTCAATAAAAAAATGGAAAAATTCAGAAAAAATTCAAAAAAATTATGAAAATTAAGGAAAAACCCATATTCAACCGGTTTGACCTATTTTTCACATTTTTTACCTCTCGAGCCTTGGAAATGACTATTTTGCCCTCTGGTCAATTTTGACCAAATTTTTTCCAAATCACCCCCCCCGAATTTAGTTGGCATTTCCCTAGGTTTCTGAGACCCCCCTAGGCCCGCCTTGATTTGACTTGATGCGTGTTATCTACATGGTTGATTTTCCGATTGCGCATTTAATTCCATGATTGTGATTGATAGGACAGATGATTCCATCTGCATGACCCTCTTTAGATTCTTAGAGCCTTACCCCACCCAATTCCCGCCTGTAGGAATTCCTTAGATTAGGAAATCACTCAACTTAGGTAAGCGAAAAGGCGCGTCAAATAGCAATATTGGCGTAACTAAGTCCCCGAACCTAGAAATCTCTGGCTTTCGCCCAGAATCGAACGATTCCTCCCGATCGCTCGATAGGATTTCCAATCGTACCCTCCAATAAATGATGGTGGCGACTCCTGATGGCGATGCACACTATTCACATGTCACTCGACCCGCACTAAGGTCGACTTCGATTTAAATTTTCCTGACGCGAATTTGGTATGGGCTTGGGAGAGCCCGAGCTGAACCCACCTTTAAATGGGCCTAGCAATCCATTAGCTCCCTCGGGATCGGGAAATCTCGGCGAAGCTCGTCAAAGAAGAAGTCATAAGAGTAACGCCGCTACTTCTAAAAGTGAAGACGAATGGGATGCCGAGGCTCTCTTTGCTACGGAAGAAGAGGAGCTAGCCCTTACAACAACAACATTCAATCAAATCAATTATGAGGATGATTGGATCGTGGACTCAGGCTGCTCAAACCATATGACCGGTGATAAAGAGAAGCTGCAAAACTTGTCAGAGTACAAGGGAAGTCGGTGTGGTGGTGACGGCAAATAACTCAAAGTTACCGATAGCTCACATCGGTAATACGGTAGTCTCTCCCCAATGTGGTGATACCGAGGTGCCACTCCAAAATGTCTATCACGTTCCAGGTATGAAGAAAAATCTTCTCTCGGTAGCACAATTAACATCTTCTGGCCATTTTGTCATGTTTGGTCCACAAGATGTGAAGATATATCGGGACCTTGAGATTACAGAAGAATCGATAATGAAGGGACGAAGATTGGAGTCAATCTACGTGATGTCTGCAGAAATAGCGTATGTAGATAAGACGAGAAGAAACGAGACGGCAGAATTGTGGCACATGCGGCTAAGTCACGTTAGCTATTCCAAGCTAGATGTGATGATGAAGAAGTCGATGTTGAAGGGACTTCCACAACTTGAAGTGAGAACAGACAGTGTATGTGCAGGCTGTCAATATGGGAAAGCGCATCAGTTGCCATATGAAGAGTCCAAATTTAAAGCGAAGGAACCATTAGAGTTGATTCACTCTGATGTGTTTGGACCAATTAAGCAAGCCTCCATTGGTGGGATGAAGTATATGGTGACCTTCATTGACGACTTCTCGAGGTATGTGTGGGTTTACTTTATGAACGAAAAATCTGAAACTCTTTCAAAGTTCGAAGAGTTCAAGAAGATAGTGGAAGCGGAGGTTGGTAAAAGAGTTCGTTGTCTACGCACCGATAACGGGGGAGAGTACACTTCACATGAGTTCTCAGATTTTCTTCGAGAGTGCAGAATACGTCATCAATTCACATGTGCCAGTACTCCTCAACAAAATGGAGTATTGGAAAGGAAGAATAGGCATTTGGCAGAAGTGTGTCGAAGTATGCTTCATGCAAAAAATGTTCCGGGACGGTTTTGGGCGGAAGCGATGAAGACTGCGGCCTTCGTGATCAATAGGCTACCTCAACAAAGGTTATGTTTCCTTTCACCTTTTGAAAAAATATGGAACATGAAGCCTGTCGTTGGTCATTTTCGAGTCTTTGGATGTGTATGCTATGTATTTGTACCTGACCACTTACGTAGCAAGATGGAGAAAAAGGCTATTAGGTGTATCTTTTAGGATACGACAGTCAAAGGAAAGGGTGGCGATGTTGTGATCCAACACCGGGAAGTGTTACACATCTCGGAATGTGGTGTTTATGAAGCTTCCTCGTGGTGGTCCTCAAACAATGAAGTACTACCAGACTCGATGCTGTTAAGGAAGTTTCTCAATTCTAGTTGACTTCAGGTGAAACAGAGGTTGCAGACGAAGGTGGAGATGTTCAAGAAGGTACAACTCAAAATCCTTGGCAAACAGGTGTATACCAAAGGCCAAGTGAGAAGAGGAGCCAAGTGGAGCAAGAACACCAACTGCACTTAGAAGATCAACAAGAGCCAGAAAGCCAAACCCCAAGTATGCGAATGCCGCCATAGTAGAAGAAGCAGATGCAAAAGAACCAGAGACATTTGAGGAAGCGTCGCAGAGTCCGGAATGGATTAAAGCTATGGAAGAGGAAATTGCTGCATTAGAGCAAAACCAGACTTGGGAGCTCGCACCAAAGCCAAGAGATGTGAAGCCTTATTTCTTGCAAATGGGTGTACAAGATAAAGCGTCGCACAGATGGATCAATAGAGAGGCATAAGGCTCGTCTGGTAGCCCGAGGGTTCTCTCAACAATATGGACTAGACTATGATGAAACGTTTAGTCCAGTTGCAAAGTTTACAACTGTACGAGTCCTACTAGCACTTGCAGCTAGCAAAAGTTGGAACTTGTGGCAAATGGACGTGAAGAATGCATTTTTGCATAGGGAGCTAGATCGGGAGATCTACATGAGCCAACCGATGGGCTTTCAGAGTCAAGATCATCCTGAATATGTGTGTAAGCTCCGAAAGGCGCTTTATGGGCTAAACAAGCACCGAGGGCCTGGTATGGTAAGATTGCCGAATTTCTTACTCATAGTGGTTATTCCGTGACATTTGCGGATTCTAGCTTGTTTTGTCAAAGCTAAAGAAGGAAAGCTAGCTATTGTACTGGTGTATGTGGATGATTTAATCATCACGGGAGATAGTGAAGAAGAAATTCTCCAAACTAAGGAGAATCTGTCAGTTCGTTTTCAGATGAAAGAACTTGGACAGCTCAAGCATTTCCTTGGTTTAGAGGTCGACTGTACTCAGGAAGGAATATTTCTCCATCAGCAAAAGTATTCCAAAGACTTGTTGAAAAGTTTGGAATGCTTGAATGCAAGCCAATCTCGACGCCGATGGAGCCAAACACCAAAATGTGTGCTCATGAAGGAAAAGATTTAGAAGATGCTACCATGTACTAGTAATTGGTGGGTAGTCCTTATCTACTTAACTTTAACAAGACCGGATATTTCTTTTGTAGTTGGTGTGATGAGTCGCTACATGCAAAGTCCAAAGAAGACTCATTTGGAATCAGTTCGTCGAATCCTGAGGTATATCAAGAGTACGCTTGGCTATGGTATTATGTACAAGAAAGGTGGAGACTGTAGACTAGTTGGCTATTGTGATGCTGACTATGCAGGTGACCATGATACTTGGCGTTCAACTACCGGGTATGTTTTCATGCTTGGGTCCGGAGCAATTTCTTGGTGTAGCAAAAGACAACCAACAGTGTCTTTGTCAACCACGGAAGCAGAGTACCGGGCAGCAGCGATGGCAGCTCAAGAAAGCACTTGGCTTACGCAATTATTGAAAGACTTGCATCAGCCAAGAGAGTATGGTATTTCTTTGTATTGCAACAACTTGTCGGCATATACGGTTGGCGGAGAATCCAGTTTTTCATGCAAGAACTAAGCATGTGGAGGTGCATTATCATTTTATCAGAGAGAAAGTCTTGCAAGAAGAAATTGGCTTGGAGCATGTCAGAACAGAAAATCAAGCTGCAGATTTGTTTACAAAAGGCTAAAGTAGCAACAAGTTCGAAAGTCTCTGTCATCAGCTCGGTATGGTGAAAAGAGCAGAAGCTGGTGTTGAGGGGGAGTATTGAATAAAACAACACCAGCACTGGATTTAACTTGTGACCAAGTCCTTAGCGTTTATTTTGCTGATCCTAATATTTAGGAATTGCTGTTTATTTGTTATTTTGTTACCAGTCTTTAGTGTTTGTTACGTTGACCTAGTCTTTAGGGATTATGGGTTAGTGGTTTGTTGGTGTGGGGGTGGAGAACGTGTGTAGCTTCCAAGCTTATCAAAAAAATTGTATCCCCTATAAGCTTTTTTTTTTTTTGCGCAGAATGCTCTGCAGTTTTTTTAGTTCAATAAAAAATCTGCTTTGGAATTGATCTATAGATCGAATTGTTGATAGCACTTTCTCTTTCGTTGTTTACTCCCTGTAGAGAGGTTATTGAGCCATTCTTGCTGCTTGCTATTTCAACAAACCCATTGTGCTAAAAGGGCCTTTGTTACTAAAAACCCGATGCAGTAACTAAAGATCTGAGGACACCTGAAAATTAAGCAGATCTAGTTTCCATAGGCTAAAAGTTCATAAACTGAAATAAAGACAGCAGTTTGACTTAAAAACAGGAGACTCTGTCCAACACATTTTTGCTCGAAGCTTGAAGTTAAAGTCCCGCCTCACTGAAACTAAAATCCTTAGGAAGACGCGTGCTATTTCAACGCTAGCAACTTGGTCATGAGCAGCTAGAGAACACGAGCCAGAGCATCGTGTCTCATGCTTGACCTCTGTTCTGTGGACTTGATGTGACCTCGATTGATCCAGGCATGCGTTTCTAGCGACCAAGCAAGCGCCGTGGAGTCCTAGGCCCACAATAGTAATTAAAAGATGATCATCATGGTAATTGCTTCTAGACTATCAATTTTTTCTTCAAGCATAAAAGTTCAAGTCCAATCATGGAGATCTCTCTTTGTGTGGAGCCAGCAAGTCATCTCTAGTAAAATCTCGAGAAAAGTGCAATGACACATTTCCCATAGCAATTTATCAACCTCAATTCACCATTTTCATTAGATACTTTTTTTCATATTTATTTCACAAAAAATAATTATTATATTGCTTTCAAAAATAATAAATACTTTTTTTTATTATTCATGAAAATGTTTAAACATATATTATTCCATCGCTATAATTATTTTGAGTGAAGTATCACTTTCAGAAGATTATTTTTGAGAATTATTCATTTTTCATGAAATAAATGAGTAGCTTTAGCGATCTTCCATCTCTATGCAAGGTTCATGTATTTGATTAGATGGGGAAAACTCTCCCATAATCATTCTTTTGCTTGTCTCTCGCTCCCTGAAGTCGCCCTCTGGCCATGGCCACAACCCCCGCAGCTTGAAGCTTGGTCCAACTTCACCTTCAAAACCTCTGCTCGCGACTGCCACAAGTCGGTCCCCTTTGATATGCTGGAGCGGCACAGGGAGGACAAGCCATGAGAGAGGCAGTACTTCGAGCACATGCACCTAGAGATCGTGCTCACCGTGGAGTTGGTGCTTCAGGTGGAGTCCCAGCCGGAGGGCGAGGATTTCAGGGACACCAATTTTTTAAGAGTGAGATGGAGAGGAGAAGAGGGGTGAGGACAAAGGAAAGCCATTTTCTCCCATTTTAGTAGGCATTCTGTTAGCCGAAAACGTTTAAGGGGAAATGGTTGGGGTTCTCTACTCTATGTAACTAGCCCCTAGGGTCTTTACGAGTGATATCAGAGCCAACTCTCGACCGTGTGTGGGGCCACAATGAGGGTGTTGTGCCCGAAAGAGGGGAGAATGTGACAATCCAGACTTGGTAAGTAGGAAGGGATAGGCTAGTGTAATGCCTCGACAGTACGAGAGTAAAGCTAAGCACATATCTTCTATCTCACATCACCTAAGGGGAATACTAGTCCATGACTTAACATCGGTGGAATGCTACCTTCAATATCCCATGTGTTCAAGAGAGCCAAAAATTCCCCTTACCGATAGGAGTATGCCAATTACCCTCAAGAACGTGCAAGATAGTTACTGCCTATCATACTAGGCTAGTTGATCAGGCTTGAGGTTTCTTATGCGTTTTAAAGTCGTGAGAACTCCAGACCAAAGCAGACAATATTATACGATGATAGCTTCTAGGGTCCTTACATGTTCGATTGACTATGCAAAAAGCGCACTTTTAGACCGACCGTTCGCAAAACAAGAGTGCATGCTCCTGTGTAACAGGTTCATTGCTGGCCTGGCCTTATCCTCCTTGTCCATGGATTACTTGCTATCGCACTTGCATCGAAACAAGCTCTCCACATAAAGTTGTACCCCTTTGGAGCAGTCCAAAAGCTCCATTATACCAGTTTCCAGGCTTGATCTGGTATGACAAGGAGGGACCTTTCCGCAGCTCTCCTTTTCTCCCAATTGCCTCAACTTCATCCTCCTCAAGTTGCTCACTTATTCGAAAATGGATCCCCTAACATGGAAATCCCTAACATTCCCTACCATTGAGGGGAAAAATTTGGGCAAGAAGGGATTTAAAATTTTTCGAACTCCAAAAAAGTTCTCACCCAATGTTTTTCTCTCAATGTTAGGAAATGTTAGGGAATTCCCATGTTAGGAGATCCCACTTATTCCTCTAAAGCACCGGTTTCTTCGGCGATGCACCATAAAATTTTCAGACACTAAGCATCCAAGGATCAGACCATACACTTACAATTGCAGATTCCCCCTTAACTCACTTGCCACATAGTGCCCTCAGTTTCTTTTGGCTAGAAAGTTACGTAGAACTCATGATAGACTTGACTGATCAACGGGTTTTTTTTTTTTCCAATTTAGGTTTTTTAAAAAATATATTTACCAAAATAGGACAAAAAAAAAGTATTTACCGGATTGGGGCCGGCGCGGCACTTTAAATGCCGCCCGGGTGGCAGTCTAAAGGCCGCCCCCGGCTCAGCACCACTAATCAGTAAGATTAATGAAGTAGCAATTAATACAAAAACAGCCAATTGGAAAGCAATAGTCATGTTTCTAATCCTCCAATCTACTAACAAAACAAAAGAATTATACCATTTGATCCCTTTACCGGATTGGGGCCCACGCGGCACTTTAAATGCCGCTCGAGCTCCGGGCGATAGTCTAAATGTCGCCTCTGGCCCAGCACGGCACTCTAAGTACTGCGCTGGGCTGGGCGTGGCACCTTCAACGCCACGCGTGCATTTTAAGTGCCGCACGGGCCGTGCGGGCCCGTCGGCCCAAGGCCCCCAAGGCCTTTTTTTTATTATTATTATTTTAATATTGTGTTATGTGTTTTTTAATTATATTTAAAATTTTGAATATAAATATAAATTTTTAAATATACATTTTTATTTTGAGGCTAATTTTTATAACATAATTATCAATAAATAATTAAAATTTTATTAAAGATATATGTAATTAATTTATTTAGCATGTAAAAAATTAAAAAAATTCATGAAACTTATTTATATTTATATAACTTTGTTAATATAAATAAAAAAATTATTAAGATAAAATTTTCAATTAATATAACGTATTTAATATGAAAATAAATAATTAATTTATTAAGATAAATTTTTCATATAAATTTTATTAATTATTTACATACTAAAAAAATTAATTATATACATATTAATAAAAAATTTAACTAATTTTTGATAATTACGTTATAAAAATAAGCTTCAAAAGAAAAATAATAATATTTACAAATTTATATAAATATAAAATTATAAAAACATGAAAAAAATAAATTAAAAAAAGCTCCAACACCGGTCTCGTGAATATTTTTTATTAATTATTGTAATAGTCATAAATTAATTACATATATCTGAACATATTTTTAATTAATTATTGATAATTATGTTATAAAAAAAAAGGTTGAAAAGGAAAAAAATAATATTATAAATATAAATATAAAAAATTAAAAATTTATATAAATATAAAACTATAGAAATTCCGTAAAAATATGAAATTAAAAAAATAAAATTTTTGATTAATATAATTTATTTAGTATGTCAGTAAATAATTAATTTAATCAGATAAATTTTTCACATAAATTTTTATTAATTATTTATAAAAATTAATTAATTAATTACATGCATATTAATAAAATTTTTAATTCATTATTGATAATTATGTTATAAAAATAAGCTTCAAAAGGAAAAAAGTTATATTTAGAAAGTTATGTAACTATAAAATTATAAAAAAAGGAAATTAAAAATATTTAAAAAAATATGAAATTTTATTGATATATGTGTAATTATTTTATTTAGTAGTTAAAAATAAGAAATTAAAAAAATTCAATTAATATAATTTATTTAGTATGTAAGTAAATAATTAATTTATTCAGATAAATTTTTCACATAAATTTTTTTAATTATTTACAAACTAAATAAATTAGTTACCTACATATTAAAAAAAATTTCAATTAATTATTGATAATTATGGTAAAAAAAATAAGCTTCAAAAGGAAAAAGTTATATTTAGAAAGTTATATAAATATAAAATTATAAAAGAAATGCGAAATTAAAAAAAATTTAAAAATACGAAATTTTATTGATATATGTGTAATTAGTTTATTTAGTAGTTAAATAATTAATAAAATTAATTAATTTATTAAGATATATTTTTTTAAAATAATTAATTTATAAAAATAAAATTTTCAATTAATATAATTTATTTTATATGCAAATAAATAATTAATTTATTAAGATAAATTTTTTATTTAATTTTTTTATTAATTATTTACATATTAAACAAATTAACTACATTCATTTTAATAAAATTTATAATTAATTATGTTATAAAAATATGCTTAAAAGGGAGAAATCATATTTTATATAAATATAAATATAATTAAAATCATATAAAAATGAAAAAAAAATATTATTAGGGCCACGGGGCCTTGGGTCCACATGGCACTTAGAAAGCCGCACGGGCCCGCGCGGCACTCTTAGTGCCTTGAGACTCAAAATGATAAATATGTTTTTTAACCTACTTTGGTAAATATTTTTTTAAAATCCTAAATTGAAAAAAAAAACCCTGATGAACCCTTCTGATTATCTTAAGTAGGCTAACCTTGACATCTTTGCGGACCTTTTGAACAGCACCTCGGTCCAAAGATCTACCGGTGTCGTAAGCCTTTTAGATAAGTAGTTTTGAATTATTTTTTTTAATAAACGGGTCCCACGTAGCTAATGCAATCGATGATATCATCCGCATAAATTAATCTTAATGCGTCCGGATAAGGTTGCGCATGATAAGGGTAGGTACGTGGCGGATATTTTTGGATCTGTTTTACGAGAATGAAATGTCTGTGATTGTGAAATCGTCAGAGCCGTCGGAATTGCGGCCATTGCGGAACCGACTTCGATCGAGGGCGCTGGAGAGCCCCGCAAGGCACAGGTCTGGAGAAATCGGCAGAAAGCGACACGAAAGATGATGACGAGAGATCGGGACGACAGTTACGTGGAGTGCGGGGGGGGCCGATCCGGACAAGTGGACGGCTCCCCTCCACTCCCTGCGCTATAAATACCGTTGCTGCCCGACCCAACAGTTCCGTGGCCCGGGAGATTCAATAGCTTTCGTTGTTACTTTGCTCTATTTCCTTCTGGTCGTTTGGTTTGCGAATCTGAGATCTGGAAAACATGTCGTGCGGTGGAGGAAACTGTGGCTGCGGCGCTGGCTGCAAGTGCGGTGATGGGTGCGGAGGAGGGTGAGTCTCTTTTTCTTTTTCTCTCTTTTTGTGGCACGTATGTAGATTATGCGATGGTAGACTTCCGGAATGAAGCAGATGGATCTGGAATTTGTGGTGGTTCGGTTCTTGCGCGCTTTCGATGGAAATTGTGGCTCGTAGGAATTCGCGGGCGAGCGCGGGTAGACGGAGCAGCTGCTTGTGTGATGATGATTAGCTGGTCTTGGTTTTGTTTGACTGTTGATTAGCCGCCTAATTAAGGGAAGGGTGACGGTGACGCAGGTGCAAGATGTTTCCGGACGTGAGCTACGCCGAGAACAGTAGCAGCGAGACCCTCGTCATGGGCGTCGCTGCTCCTGAGAAAACGTACGTCCGTGAGATTTTGATGTTTTCTTAGTTAATTCGATCTAAGAAGGCGGAAAGATCAAATTTTGATCTGACTTTTTCTTGCCCGATGCAGTGAGAAGATGGAGGGAGGAGAGATGGGCGTCGCGGGAGCAGAGAACGGGTGCAAGTGCGGGTCCAACTGCACCTGCGACCCCTGCACCTGCAACAAATGAACCTCTCTGAGCGGCCGCAACCCATCTGTCCCTAATCCCGCAGTCTAGACGTGACTAGAGAGAAATAAGCAGCAACTTTGTGTTATGTAATTATCATGTCCTGTAACTCAGCTGTAATGGTTTGGTGCATGTTTGTATAAATGCAGTAACGGGATGCTTTAGATTTCAGAGCCACTGCGAATATTTCTGTTGCATGACAATTTAGCTCGTTTCTTCTCTGCTCCTCTTCTTTTACTGATACAATCGACGGGGATGGATTAGATTTTATAGCCACTGCGAATATCTCTCTTGCATGAGAGCAACAACTGAGGCTGATTCGCAACGCTGTGCTTCCAACCGTTGCTGCCGCATTTTGGGGTGGTCCCTCTGCATCCACATTAGGAGTGCAGAGGGTTAGTTCCTGGGTGGAGAAACGTATGAACGTTCTTAAGGGTGTGCCTCCAGGTTTTAGAGACTGCTGGATTGGTCTGGAATTACAAATGGTACCGGAAGAAATAGAACGGAGTACGGCCCCTCTCGATAAAATGGTCCGCTCTCTGTACTCCCCGTTTCTTGTCTCCTCCGCCTGCAAATTCAATGGAAATCCATACATCGCGCGCGTGCTGTCGCTCTGGTGGCGAGAGAGGCTTTCAGCTATGACGGTGGAGCTCGGAGCTTGTGTCCATGGTAGCACCAAACCATGGCTCAAGCCTCACACCGGCGTTATCGTTTGAGGTTGAAGCTTACGGCCATGGTTGCGTATAACTGAGCTCGAAGCTCGTGGCCATCGCTGAAATCTGGATCAACCGGGGAGGGAAGATTTGGGGGTCAACGGGCAGGGCAGGAGATGCTGTGTCGGGCCGGTGATTCGTGATGGAACTTGGTGGAACTTGAAGGCAAGATAGGGTACAGTGGAAGATATGATTTCGTCTTTAGGGGCAAACCGGGCATGATCGTTCTTTATTATACCCTCCTCATCATTCTAAATTGGATATTTGTAATGATTTTATTATTTGTTAATTTTTCGTTAAATATGAGGGGATGATTTTAAGTTGGCATATATATCAGTTGGAAGATAAAATTTTCATTTGTCACGCACGATATTAATTTGAGAAATATATGACAATTGAAATTGTTAAATTTATTAAATATATATTAAAATTAGGGATTTTTGGTGATTAAAAATTTGATTTGAGAATAGTTAATTGCATTGATATATTTATCTGTTGAGCTTGTATTCATTTATCATAATGTCAGATATGCGTATTTGAATTATCAACGTGGTATTCATGTTGACACGTCAGGCACACAGTGTATATTTGATTTTATTTTTAAATATGACATGTAGAGAAGATTGGTGCTTTGTTTGATCACTAAATCAGTCTTAAACTTTATTAAAGCACGTATAATATTTTACTAAACGCCTTTTTCAGGCAAAATAATGACCTCTGAGTTGCTATTTTCACATATCGTTCCATTCAAAAATTTCCCTTTTTATTCTTTCTTGAAACCAACCTTGAAAAGAACGATTTACTTTTCACCCCACAATAGCAAAAAAAGGTACGAACGTGTGCTACTAAAAACTCGACAAAAGATTCCAATTCGTTTGTTCCTTCCAATCTTTGAAGATAAAAGACTAGAAAAGGATCAAAAAAGAAAAGAAAAGAGAGAGAGATAAGATTACATTTTTTTTTCCTGTTAAATCGTGAAGAAAGTTATCGATATTTTGATGAATCATATCCTTGAAAAAAAAAAAATTGAATGCGAAGAAGTTGTAAACTAACATTTGGACTTTATCAAAATAGCTTAAAAGCTAGACATAACAACCAATGAACGATCTTCTAATACTCAAATTAACGACATTATCACAAATCATTATTTTATATTCTATTTCAAATTGCATGAATAGGTATCGGTCATTTCAGAATTGATAGTTGAAGCATCTGAGGATACATTAATCGGGGATAAATGATAGGACATTGGAGAATATATGTACATGTATATGTATATTGAAAACCTAGAACAAACACGATAGATGAAGGAGAGCTGATGAGACATTTTTTAGAGGAGGTGATTTTAATTATAATAATTCAAACAAATCTTGTGATTGGAGGGTAATTTGGTCAGTTGACGTACAAATTGCATGATTTAGCCAGAAGGTGTGGAAATAGTGCCATCCATATATTTGTTGTGGATTATATTAAAAGGTGTTTCGAGACACTTGTTGAGCTATCATATATAAAATATATCCATGATTTCCAATACAGGTACTCGATACTTTAAAATGAAACATTTTAGTTAAATGTGTTTAAGAGGTGGGCCAATAACATCCATCAATAAGACATTATTAAAAACTTGTATATTTGTTTTCAATTATATATTTATCGCAAATTTTTATCCTGCATAAAGTACAATTCATTAATTACTTATATCAATTAATTATTATGTTAATCTATTTAAGATAATTGTGAACTATTCTTTCATTTTATATAGAAATTAGGGGTATGCAACCGAACTAGGTTTATCCCAAACCCGAATCGGACCACCCAAAAATAAGGTCAATAATCGATTCCTATTCAAATCGGTCCAGAAATCAGTTCCAATTTTTTGGAATCGATTGAAACTGGTCCGATTCCTAGTTTTAGGTAAAGATCTACCTGGACCGATTTTAGAACTGGTTTTTAGTTACTGTTTTAAAAAAGAAACCCTAGTCTTGCTAGCATTGCCTCACCTCCTTTGTTTCTTTTTCTGATTTAAAACGAGGCCAGTAACTTTTGAAAATTCTTGTGTAGGTTGAGTTCCACATGTTTATGTAAAGGTGTTCAATGTCATTTGTCTCTCTTTACATCTTCATGTGGAGACAGATGGGCACAAAAACTGATTGTGTTTACAACTCCTTGTAGGTTTTCCAGACAATTGCATTGGCCTAGGACACACGAAATCAGAAAAAAAAAATTGAAAGAAAAATAGGTTCTCGGTAGATCCTAAAATCGAATCGAAAAATAGGATCAATTTCAAAACAGGTTCCATAACAAACGGGATAGATTTTGGGTTCCATAAACTGAAAAATCAGTTATAAAAGGGTCGGTTTCGGAGTCTTGAGTCTGGACCCTACCCACTCGACACATACTCACCCCTAATAAAATGTTGCGGTTACATCTGATTAGATCAATCGATGATTGTGACGTTAATCATTATTAAGATCCAGTTAATATCTCCCCGCTCAAATTAGATTGAGTGTTTGATGCTGCATGTATCGTCCTAGCTTGTTCGACACTGACGAAGCCGCAAAAAGTATATTCAAGGGGTTCGTCTCTGATTTGTGCAGAAGATTATACAACGAGCGGGAGAGTTTTATACTAACGCCTAAACGGATAGTTGTATTGGTAACTATTTTTCACTATTCACCCCGCTAAAACAAATTCCATATAATCGGGATCAATTGATATTTAGAATTTTCTTTTTAGAACACATTTTGAAATTTTCGCATATTAGTTACCAGACAAAAGCTTCTATCATTTATATGCATTTTTTAGGGATAATATTATAGTCACGAGAGGCGATATTTTACATCAACCTTTGCGATATTTTTTTCTATTCCTATGAGCGAACTATTCGGACCTTATCAGGGAAAATTGTCAAAAAAATCCTAAACCTATTGCACTTTTGCCAATTTAGTCATAAATTTTTTAATTTTGCCAATTCGGTCCTAAACCTTTTTTATTTGCGTCAATTCAGTCCTAAACCTTTTTTTCTCGCCGATTAAGTCCTAAACCTTTTATAATTATGTCAATTCAGTCCTTCCGGTGAATTTTCGCCGGCCGGCGCTGACGTGGGCGTTAACCGGCCGGCGACCTAATATTTTAATATTTTTTTTAAATATTCTTTTCTTTTCTTTTCTCCTTCCATCTTCCTCCTCCCATCTACTCCGACGATGGACCAGAGGAGGACTGGCGCCTCATCCCAAGCTAGAGGTAGCATGATGGGCAGCGACCAGATGAGCTGGACCAACGGCGGCACGAGAATGACTAGAGGAGCAATGGGCACTTGAGGAGATCGAACGCTACCCATCGAGGGCACCACTGCGACGCCATCGTTGTCCTTCGATATTGAGACGCATGGTGAGGGCGAGGCCGATCCTCGTGAAAGCTAGGCGAGGCTCGCCTCGTCGGCTTAGCCTCGCTCAGATTTGGGCTGGCGAGGCTGAGCCTCCCCAGGCCGTCGCGAGGCCAGATATGGGCGAGACGGAGCCTCGCTACCGCTACACCGCCACCGACCGTCCCAAATCTTGCTGGGCCATGCTCGTTAGCAAACAACCTTCTCGTCGCTACGATTCAGCCGATCAAGCTAGCCTCGTTTGCTCTTTGAATCGAGCTCCATTTTGGTCGGGTCTTGCTCCCGTGCACTCGGTTCGCAGAGCTCATGGTTTCCCGTACCGAGCTTCTTCTTTGTCTAGGCTGCATCGCACCATCAGGATCTATTTGTTGCAGTACTGCCATATCGTCAGCTCCATTCACCGCACGTCGGCTGGACAAGAATGCCGGGTCTGCGCGCCCTTTGTTGAGGCACCGACTTTGGACTCCACCCTCAGGTCTACCCGCCGCTACTGGTTCGAGAGCTCATCGTCAATCGTTGAGAGTTAGAGGAGAAAGTGATGGGCCATGGCGAGCCTCGCGACAGTCTCGCCCACCAGCCCAGATCTAAGCGAGGTCGAGCCGACGAGGTGAGCCTCGCGACGGCCTTGCCCAGATTTGGGCTAGCAAGGCAAGCCTTGCTCGGGCATTGTGAGCTGGCCTCACCCAACCACACCGAGGTCCAGCCTCGCCAAGCGGCCGTCCTCTGGTTCATCGTCAGAGCAGAGGAAGATGACAGAGGTAGATGATGGGAGGAGGAGAAAAGAAAAGAAAAAAATATTTTAAAAATATAAAAAATTCAAAAAATATTAAAATATTTGGTTGTCGGCCGACCGGCGCCCACGTCAGCATCGCTCAGCGAAAATTTATCGGAAGAACTGAATTGGCATAATTATAAAAGGTTTAGGACTGAATTGACAAAATTAAAGGTTTAGGACTAAATTGGCAAAAATACAATAAGTTTAGAACTTTTTTGACAATTTTTCCGACCTTATTTCATCTGGAAAATTCAATAATTCCATATGAAAAGATTGGTTCTAAGTTCATAATTATTGTCACTTCGATTAAGATCATATCACAATGCCTAAAGGACAGAAATGGAAAGCTGGGGGGTCACCGACATCGACGAAATTCAGAGAGGCGGCTCGCTTCCTCCCCGCCCCTGATCGATTCCGTTACAACGTATCTTTCTTTCCCCAAACTGGTAGATCCAACGGCCCAAAACCATCCCACGAGCCTCATCTGGACCTTCCAAACGCCGTGCGACTTTTCAGATATCGTGCCAAAAAAAAAGAAAGAAAAGAACAAGAACAGAGTGCCGTTTGAGGTTCAAACATATTTACCCACCCCAACGTTTCACGGACACGTGAACCGCCGTTAACTCTGGATAAACCCTTGGCTTGGCAATGGCGGCTGGTCGTTCTGACGGCGGCTAACGGCGACGTCAGTTGTCGCGCACGTATTCGTTATATATGAAAAAAGGAAGATGACCTATGGAATGTTACTGTTCCTCGCTCGCGCATGTATATTTATATTTCTCTCTCTCCCCTCTCTCTCTCTCTCTCTCTCCTGGTTTCAACGGGCGAGGATTTTTCGAAACGAAAGCTCTTGTTGCATCTCTCTCTCTCTCTCTCTCTCTAGGAGGAGGAGCTCTCTCTCTCTTCTTTTCAGGGTCGAATTTATAGCTCTCTCTGGATGAGCTCGACTTCAATTCCCGCCACTTCCCGTCAAGAAGAGGTAAAGTTTTTTACCCTCGCAGATTGCTAGATATTCCGTTTTCTCTTTTTTTCCGGTTAATCGCTCTTGTGCTGCTGCTTTTTGCTTAATCGCTCTTCGCGATCGGCTCCGTAACTGCGGTTCTTGGATGGAGTCTGATTCGAATTACGCGACTGGAAACCCTAGAATTGGCCGTCGCTTTGGGTTTTTCGGCGTTTCGTTTCTGTTGGACTAGTGGTGATTCCGAGATCTGGGTTCCGCCTTGTTTTCTTGCCCGTTTCTTTCTTGGTGGTTGTGTCGCTCGTGGATGTGGTTTTTGATTGTGGAGAGGAGGTCCGCCCCTGTAACGGCTATGGAGGTTTATTGTGGATATGGATCAGTTCTGGTCGCTGATTGGTTTTGGCTTTGTCTGTCGTTGGTGGTGCAGGACTTTGGGCGTCGGAGATGACTGTGGCAGGAATGGCTGAGTTAAAAATAGAGGATTGTTGTCTCGAGAACAAACAATTGACTGCTGCCTCCAACTCCTCTTTATCCGAGGGCAGTGCCAGTGCTACTCTCAAATCTCCTGCAGTGTCCAGCCCGGCAACTACTTCTCCCTCTCACCGGTATGGCTTGCTAAAGAGCAATTGCTGTAGACAGCGACTTTTTTACAATTTGCTACTCTTCTGTGTAATTGTCAAGTTGTTCTATTTGCGGCCCTTTCTGTCCTTGTCTCTTTGCTCTCGTTGCTGTCTATTGTAATTGCATCCCTTCGATGCTGATTTAATTGAGGAGATTTACATGCTTGTGTCCTGTTGGTGGATATCACTACACTGGAATATTGTTTCTAGTAGGCTAATTTTGCAATTTTATCTTCAGGAGGACGACGGGACCTATCAGGCGGGCAAAGGGTGGTTGGACCCCAGAGGAGGTTAATTTTCTGCTACTCAAGTGAATGTTTTGCTCTGCATGTGCTCTTTCTGTTTGATTGTTGGAACTTTACATCCAAGGTCATTTTTATACAATTATGTTTTCATATATCGAAGGAGAGAGAGCTGAGCAGAATTTTATCTAGTCAAAAGGAGTACGAAACTAGCGTTGCCTAGACTGAACCTCGGAAACTCCATCTTGGGAATTGCTGAGCCTGCACCTCATTGTAGAGCATATTTGCTTGTTTCTGTCCAGGAATAGCAGTTTCTAACCGTTGTCTACCTTATTCAGGACGAGACATTGAGAAATGCTGTTGCAGTTTATAATGGCAAGAATTGGAAGAAAATAGGTAGCTCTCTTTCGCCTGACGGACTTTCTTAAAGTTCTGCTCGTGCTTTCAGTCATGCCATTCTTGATACCCGGAACTTGCTAAATATCAGTTGCTTTTGGGACTCTGATTCAAATATCCAAGAATAATCTGTGGTCTATTATTTTCTGATATAGATGAGTCCTGTTCTGTTAAAACATTAGATTGAATGCATATGTATTCTGTGTTGACCAATTGAGTGCTATGTCCATACGAGAGGAAAAATATATTGTTTGCTATTACTCGTGAGGAAGAACACTTCGAATTTCTATGAATACTCCAATAATTCAGTTTTCTTATGGCTTCGTTTTTAATAGAATTGGTTTTATAAGGAAGAGATGGTTCGGTTCATCAACTTTTCGTGAGTTATAACACAAAGTTAGAGTTTCCAAATGCTTTCTTTCAGAGAATATCTACATTGAACTGGGGCACACTTGTGCTTTTCAAAAAGAAACAGATAAAATGGCATGTCCAAGCGGTTAAAGCAGTATAGATCATCATCACTCCGTAATATTTCCCTTGTGTTTGTTGCTATCTATAATCCTCTTGCTTTCTACATTTTTCCAAGTGTTATTATCCATTACATGTGCTTCATTCTGGCATTGGCTCTCTCTCCTAAATTTATTGAAAATGCTAAAAACTCTCATTTTCTTTCATTGGGTAATGTGAGGAGTCTGTGGACAAGTTAGTCGGCTGCTTAATTATTCAGATATATACCTGTATAAAGTATCTCTATGCATTCTGCTTCTTAGAGAGGATGAACTGCCCTTTGACTTATTTGGTGATCTTGTTTGGTTGCAGCTGAGCACTTTCCTGATAGGTCTGAAGTCCAGTGTTTGCACAGGTGGCAAAAAGTCCTTAATCCTGATCTTGTTAAGGGACCTTGGACCCAAGAGGTTGGACTTAGTTTCTTTCTTTTTGGTTAAATTACAAACTATCTTATTTAACTCCCTGCTTTTTTCTGGCATATAGGAGGATGATAAGATTATTGATTTGGTATCAAGATATGGTCCCACAAAATGGTCTCTCATAGCAAAGTCTTTGCCTGGTCGTATAGGGAAACAGTGCCGAGAGAGGTAGGTTTCATGATCATGATCTTATCTGATTGAGACGGATTGTTATTCTATGGGTGACCATCTGTTGCTATGGGAGCCTTTTACTTCTAATACTTCTATAGGTTTCTATCTACTTTCTGGATTTCAGTTTCTTTCTTTTTTTCATGAGATGATCTACTTTTCAAATTTTTGTCGGACATCTGTGTAGTTTCTTGACTGTTCTGTAAATTTCAGATAGTGCAATGACTCTAAATAGATTCGTGAGGGCAAATTTTCTCTTTTATCATCTACTGATAGGGCAATGCCTCTGTAAATTTCAGATGGCACAATCATTTGAATCCAGATATCAAAAAAGAAGCTTGGACTTTGGAGGAAGAACTAGCCCTTATGAATGCCCATCGGGACCATGGGAATAAGTGGGCTGAAATTGCTAAGGTTTTACCTGGAAGGTATGCCAGTTCTTCACCATATATTATGACTTTCAAAAAATTCTGGTGAAGGAATTAACTATTTCTAGACATGGAATAGACCAGTGGGGGAGTAAAAGCAAATTGCTTTATGATTGCTTGAGTCCTACATCCCAATCTTTTAGCGACTCTTCTGTCTTCTGATTCTTTTGAGGGATTTGAATAATTTGTTTGGTGTTTGTAACTAAAAATATCAGTTGTTTTCAGCCAATTTTCGGAGTAAAATCAGATCTGCTCTATGATTGCTTAAGTCCTAGGTCCCGGCCTTTCTGCCAATCCTGCGTCTCTGGTTTACGACGGTATTTAATAATTTGGTTTGGTACTTGTAAATAGACGTATCAATTGTTTTTAAAATGTTTTGCAGTGTTATTATTCTGGACTAGCTATTTGTACCATTGCTCTCTCATCTTTGATTTGATATTTTAAAGATGCTGATTTGATCAGTTGACTATGACTGATGGATTTATTTTCGGGACCTTGTCCCCCAAAATGATGGATGAAGAGGTTGGGATTGTCTATCCCATCAAGTGTTTTTTTCTCTTTTTCTCATAGTGTCAGAAACAGCATTTCTTCTGGTCCTCTTCAACTAATGAAGAATATCTGAGAAGATTTTCTTAATGTAATAAGTTTTTGGTTTTTGTTTTGCTTACAATAGCATTAGGAACTTATGAGTATGTGAAGTTGATGTACTTGTTAAAATTTTTAGCAACAACATCACTGAAAATGTGCTTCATCTCTTCTATTGTAAATCTGGATGTGCTTTATTTCTGCAAAAATTGTTGAATTTGCTTGAATCTACCTTTAAGCTATATTGGTGAATGATCTCTTTTGTTATGCAGGACTGACAACTCAATAAAGAATCATTGGAATAGTTCCTTGAAGAAAAAGTTAGACTTTTATTTAGCCACTGGTAAACTCCCACCAGTAGCAAAAAGTGGTTTACAAAATGGCTCCAAAGATGCAAGCAAACCCACTTCAGCTAAAAGATTACTTGGTTGTAATAAAGGAGCAAACTTGAACCCTCAAACTTCATTAGGAAATGCCGGTACATGCAAATTAGAAGAAGAGAATCAGGATAAGTTGGAACTTATGGCTCGGCATCAAGAAGCATGTGAGTCACCAAGTTTTCTTCCGAGTGAATCTGCTGATTCGGGTAGCGCAGAGTTTAAATCTAGAATAGATGTTTCCAGCAATTTAGAAGTATTGACCCAGAGTGAGGATAGTGGAGCCTGTTGTAAAAGGGATGACAAAGATGTTGGAACAACACCACCAGAGCAAGCTCTGTTTTATGGTTGTCTATGCTACGAGCCACCGCCTCTGGAAAGTTGCATCCCTCTTGATTCTGAGATGAACATTCATATTCTGAAGCCAACTTGCAACTCAAGTCCTGCAAGTCCTGTTAGTTTTCTCACTCCATCTTGTGAGAGAAATGGTGTTTTTTGCTCACAAAGTCCCGAATCTATCCTCAGGCTTGCTGCTGAGACCTTCCCTAATACTCCATCTATATTGCGGAAGAGAAAAACTCAGGTTGCAAAGCACTTGTTTTCGAATAAAACTACAAAGGTAGATGGGGAGATTGTGAAAGACAGGCTTGATTCTCCTGATGTAGGGGGTAATGGTAGTTTGGATAAGTCCACGTCTCAGAATACAAGTGTCTATGATAGTCCTTGCCTCAGTAATGGTGCCAGTGCCACTATGTGCAATGGTGGTGCTTTTAGTGCATCTCCACCATATCGGTTGAAATCCAAACGGACTGCACTTCTCAAGTCTGTGGAAAAACAGCTTGATTTCACCTTTGAGGAAATGAAGCTGGATGGCAGTACAAAATCGGTTGCTGTACCTATCAAGGAGAATGTTTATGATGCAGAAGATCCTTCTTCACACGTTACAAAGATGGTTTCGATCCAGGAATTGAAAGTGTGAGTAATTAGCATAACAGCTTCTGTTCAGTTAAGTTTCGTTTTACTACTCTAACTTCTTGCATTTTTATGTAAATTACACTGTTTCATCAAGATTAGTGCTTCAGAATTCGCTGTTCGTTTTTGTCTTCTTTTTCAAGAATATATGATCATGCGTTGAGTGATTTCACTGTTCCGTTCTCAGTTCATATTGGAAGTGATCGTTGCAGTGGTAGGTTTGAGTTCTAGGCTGAATTCTGCTTTAGCTTGGAGGCACACCAAATGTGTTTTTTAGGGGTGTTCGTGATTTGGTTTGATTCGGTTCGGAGGTCTTTCCAGCCCAATCCTACGTAGAGCCAAAACAAAATCAATTTACAAGTATGAAGTTGATACATGTTTAGACTATCTAACTTGAACATGCAATAATAAATTGATACAATATAAACGATTTTATATGAGGAACTACTAAACTCAATCACTTGCTGCCATTACTATTCAGTTTTCAGTTGAGGACTCTCTGCTAAACATAAAGGAAATATAATGACACCTAAATGAAATGAAATGATCAAAATATTGTTTTTCGAAATAAGGAAAACATAAAAGATCATAGAAAACTCTTTAGTAAGTATTATTTGAGATAAAAGAATCTTTTTTGTGGCCAACTTGAGAAGTGAGAATATTTTATTTAATAGTAGAGAGGAATCTTAGATAGGAAGAACTTCCTTGGTTAGGCTAAACTACAATATTTATTAGTCAAAAAGGAAAATAATTTTGTTTATTAAACTTAGTGGTTTCCAAAGTTATAAGCCCAATCCAAACTAATAAACCAATAACCAAAAAGTCTAGACTAAAACTATAACAATATATCGTTAAACCGAACTTATCCGTTTGGTTTGGCTCAGTATATCAGTTTCAGCTTTTCATTAACACCCCAATTGTATTTAACTGTGTTCTCATCTGTTGGAATGTTTCGTTTTCATTTGTAAAAATTGTTCTCAAGAAGACTAAAAATTGAAAACAGAAACTATTTTGTTGGGACAATGAAACTGAAAATGCTTTCTGGGATTACACAGCCCCGGGATTTTCTTCTTTTTTTTTTTTTTTTGGCCTTGGGCTTGTGTGTTTGGTAGGCATGAAACTAGTCATTATCAACATCAATATCACAATCACCTTTATCCCAAACTAGTTGGGGTCGGCGGTTGAGGAACCCGAAGAGAAAAGCATAAAATATACTAAAATAAAAGTAAAGACAGAGATTATAAAAATAAAATAAAATAAAAAGGAAAAAAGGCTAAACGGGGCAATCTGAAACATAGGAAATCCCCCCCTCTACAATGCGAATAGCTTTCCTCCACTCCGTCCTAAGACAAACCGTACGCCAATCTATTTCCCACTCCAATAAATCTTGTTTTACTACCTTCCCCCAAGTAAGTTTCGGCCGACCTCTTCCTCTCTATGAATCTAGTCATTATATAACTATAAACATGGAAGATTATAACGATTCCCCGAGCATCCCATTAATGGTCTTTTTTTTTTTAAAGTGATGAAATATTTTTAAGCAAATGAGAAAGGTATCTGCTTATGTTCAGGCAGAACCTATTAAGCCCCACGGGAAAATGTTAGAATTGTGGTCCAGCTATTTGAGACACTGGGATGATGTCAGCCACGAACCATCTTTTAAATTAGTTGAGGTGCTGCTTTGGGAATTGGATTTTATTTCGTCTTTTGCCCACCGTCAGTTTTTTATTTGTAACGATTTTTTTTTTTGGTCGGGGAGAAAGTTCTAAGCTTAGAATCTGAATTTTAATCTTAGATGGAGTAAGTGTTTATCATAGTTGCAAGCACCTCCTAATTAATCTGCCGCTACTATGATGCATAAATGTCATTTTTGGAAGTCCAAAGAGTATTAAACATGTCCAACTGGTGTCTTCTGAGTGGAGTTTGAATGATCTAAGATTCTATATGAGCATCTTGCCAAAGAACGTGCATGTTACTTATAAATTTGTAACCCCATGCCAAAAGGAAAAAAGAAGAAAAAGGATTGGTCAAAAGGATATGTCAACAAAGCTGTTGGAGTTTGAGTATTTGAGTATTGCGGCATTGGAAGTCTGAAGAGTATTAAACATGTCCAAGTGTTGTCTTCTGAGTGGAGTTTGAATGATTTAAGATTTTATATGAGCATCTTGAGAAAGAACGTGCATGTTACTTATAAATTTGTAACCCCTGTGAAAAGGAAAAAAGAAGAAAAAGGATTGGTCAAAGGGATATGTAAACAAAGTTGTTGGTGTTTGAGTATTTAAGACTATTGCGGCATTGGTAATATTGGGAAATACTTAAAATGGGCAATCATGTCAAGCGGTCAGTTGACACGAAAGGGAATGACCTCTTTAGCTCTTACATAGAGTAGTAAATTCACTGATTCTTAGGCAGTACATCAAGATGGCTAAGGATGCTGTTTAAAGAGGTTTTTGTTTTCTCCCCCATTCATTGCTTCTGGAATAGACATTAATGCTCTGTTTGTTATTGACTCACAAGGACATAAAAGTTTACCTTGTCTGCAATTTCGTTTCAGGGACTAATAGTGGAAGTATTGTCAAAGTTGCTTGAAGTGGTGATAAATGGTAAACATCTACCAGGTGGATGATGACAAGCGACCATCTGCATTGGAGATCTGGTAATCTTTCTTCAATACTGCACTTTGTTGTCACAAAGATGGCTTGGCTTGGGAGACTCATTCCCATCAGATGCTTACAGCGATAGAAGAAACTCAGAAGTAGATGCTCTTTGAAAAATAAACCCATGGTGGAAGATGGGGCATTTCCAAGTCTGTACAGAAATCATCTGATAAATGGAAATTTGGTTGGTATTACATCCAGGGTTATAAGGTGACTTTTCCTTTTCAATACATTTTTGTTCGCCATTGGCTGTCAATATCTTACTAACAGATCCATTAGTACAGTGCTTCCCCACTTGTAATTTAAGAAGGCTGTCATCCCTTTTATTGGAGTTTATCGGATTCAACTGTACCTTTTGCTATGCTTCCAAATGTACATTCTCTACTAGTTCAATGTTACAGCTTCTGATTTGCTCAAGTGTTGAAGTTTAAAAACACTGGTGGAGTGTTATGGATGATGCTACGTTACTGATCATTCCTCGCGCTGGCTTTTCCAAGCTAAGTCATTATTCTCCCCGAGAGGGTGTTGCTAGGTATCTGGTGTGCAAATGTCTGACTTCTGATTTTCTCAAGTAGCACTTGATTAATCCATCTTTTGCCCGAAGGTCACTCTACTCAATCACTCTTGTAGAGTGGGATAATTGTCTTTGGACGTGGTTCAGACATTTCTTTTTTCTGCTTGAATAATAATGCTGGTTTGGTCCTGACCATTGGTGCGTGTGCACGGTCAATTACAAGTGGTAGTTGCTTTGGTGTCGGTAGCGGTTTCAAGTATTTTCTTCATCGGCAAGCCTTTCTTACCCATATATTATGTGGGTAAGTGCGCACTTGCGCCAGGTTTGTAATATGAGCTGCTGTTGATGCACATTTGCTACAATCCTTTGGATATGAGTCGGCCACATCATTTTGGCCGGAGAGAATGGGTTACATCTGTTTTCTTTCGGTTTTCACCCCCTAGCATGTCATTTTATCTCTGCAAGCATAATAATGACATGGCCAGGTAACTAGTTTGCTTGAATTTGATGATTGAAACAGACATCTCTTATGATATTTGTACCTTTTGCTAGGAAACAACAGTGATTAGGCAGGGAGATTCTTGCCTAAGACCAGCAAATGTGGAATGTGTGAATCTCAGTTACTGGTAGAGTGGTTCTGGTGAAGGCCCATTTTATTAATGGCTCTGATCATGTGGTCAAGATTGACCCTATTTTTTTCTTCTTCTCACTTCTTTTCCGTGTTGGTCGGAGACATTGCTGTAGGAAGCTTACTTAGGCCGAGGGGAAGTAGGCCTAACACGGATATTCCCGTGCGTGTTAGTGGCAGGTCGGGTAACTAGGAAAAGATGACCAGTTAAAACTGTCATCTAAGTTTTGGCATGTGCGCAATTTGATCTTCTAACTTTTATGTTATGCAATCAAGTCCTCCGTTCTCGATTTGTGGGATTGGGTGCTTTTTCAGGGTAAGAAGGGGAAAAATGCCCCTCACCAAAAAAAAAAAAAGGGAGTAGACTTAGTCAACCCTCAATTGGCTCGAAGTTCTATTCTGCTCATTGAAGACTTAGAGGGTTCTCAAATTGTAAACGGCTAATTTACATGAATAGAATTACTGTGGTTCTAGTTAGGAAAGCTATGTCCATTCGAAGTAGATGGTACATTTAAGTTCATAAACAAGTTTGACTGATTATTGCTTGACGGGATTATAGCTTAGATTGTTTTAAAAGATGTTAGAAAAATCACTTGATAGAGGCCATGTAAGGTGCACCCGATCACCCTGCTTCAAGGCGCAACGTATTGTTGCCCTTTGAGATAATTATCCAAAAAAGCCATAAATCTATTGCATATTTAGCCCTAGATCTTTTAATTTGGTGAATTTAATCCTTAATCTTTTTACGATCTTACTAATGTAGTTCTTTATAAAATTACTGACGTGGACATCAACCATTCTACGCGGTACAATTGCTATTGACGTTTACGATTTTTGCTAATTTTTAGGAAATTTTTGCATGTTTTTCTTTTTCTTCTTCTTTTTGCCCATTGTGGCCAGCCTCTTACCGGCCAAAATGAAAATAAAAAGAAAAATACAAGGAAATAAAAAAGAGGAAAACAATCACAAAGCAACAAAAATTCAGATTTTTTTTAAATTGTGAAAATTGTCTATGCCATCTAGGACAATCGATGTCACATTAGCGATTTTCTAGCCAAAATTAGTAAAATGACTATATTGGCAAATCGTTAAAAGGTTTAGGATTAAATTGATCAAATTAAAAGGTTCATGACTTATTAGCATTCGTACAGTATGTTTAGGATTTTTTTTTTTTTTGTAATTTTCCCATTGCACTTTCATTAATGTAATTCAAAGTTGATTAGGAAAATAATTAGAAGAGTGCGTGCGTTCATATAAATTTGTCTTTTGTAGTGGATACGTTGTTTTTAAATCTAATAAAGAGGGGTGTTTACGTGAACTGGTACGAACGTTCCCGAAGAGATGCGCTTGAAAAGATCCGGCTTTCGAAAGGTTACCTTTGACGCCCCTTAGACTTGCTCATTTTATGCTACGGCCCCAAAAAAGCAAAATTCTATCTATTTTAAACACTTGAAACGCTCGAGTTCGTTTATCCTCTGTTCAGTACATGCCCTAAAATCCATTGGTTTTTGCACTTCAAGGAAGACAGATCGAAAGATTCAGGAGTTCGTCGGCTTTGCGATTCAGAGTAACCGTCAGAATCCCAAGTTTTTCATTGTATCTTCGGAGTGAAAGTAGAACATCATCAACAATCGCTCTAAACGAGGTTATGTTCTCTCACTTGCTCTTTAATTACATCGTAGATTTGCAAAACTTATGTAAATTTTCTGTTGTATTTTCCACCTAATAGATACATATCCCCCCACGAAATTTACGCGGTAAAAAGAAGTTTTAGTATTATTTCCGACGGTAGGTATGATAACTTTTCTCCATAAATAAGCACATCTGAAGTTTAATGGATATTAAAAAATTAAACTTTGTATTATTAAAACAAATTAAAATTCTTAATTCTCTGCGTCCTTTATTGGATAAAAACTTTTTCGGTAACAAACAACGTGTGACATGTCTCGCGATGACGGTTTTTTTTTTTTTAAATGATAGAAAATGTTGAAAATGATAGCACGATATATGAAACATGCAACTCAATGCGCAATATTCAAATTTTTGCTCGCATTAACAATTGCATTACTTTATTTTTAGGAGAAAAAAAATCACGTAACCCTAACGCCCTTATTCGCTAACGGGTGGTCCAAACTATGTGAATTGGAAACACGACCCATTTATTCGACCACAAGTTAACAATAATGAATAAAGCAACTAATTGAACACTCGATATGCAAAAAAAATAGAGAGAAAAAGAAAGAGAAGTTTTCGTTTGATCGGGAAATTTACCTAGTCAATCATAAATCTATTATACGGATGTCAATTTATTTGTATACTATTCAATTTTCCCAATGTATTCCTAACTTCACGCAAAATTCTAATATAGTCTTACCGGCCATACCCCCAAAAATTGCTAACATAGCATCCAGCCATTGCGGGCCATCCTACATGGCATGCTGACGGGGATCTTAAATCAAACTGACATCCTATGTGGATTGTGACATCACATTTCCAACATCAATTGGTCGAAAGAATTACACTTGCAAAATTAAAAAGTTTAGGAATGAATTCACATTTGTACAATAGGCATAGGATTGAACTAGTTGGCTTTCTAAAGTGCGATCCCAAGATTTGGGTCGCAGGACGTGCGTGCAGAGGTGCAAGGCGCAAGCGAGTACAACAATTTTATCAATGTAGACACCACTACAAAATTATCCAAATTAAACCATACATCCTTGACGCCTATCTGCAAAACAAAAGTTAATAAAGGCGCCTCCCAAAATGGCTCTTCTTATGCATTATCTTGATCAAAACGTTCTACGTCCGCAAAATTCGGTGCCAACGCCGCGTTTCGATGTAGGCAAAGAACAACTCAACTCGATCCCGGGGATTCGACTCAATAAACGCTTTTGCAAAGAATTACACAAGCCTTGTCTTGGGCTCAAGAATCCTTAGAGCAATATGTGTGCGAAAAAGCTTATGCTTCGTGAATATACATGATTAATTTGTGATTAGCCACTAAGGACGCTAACTATAACCTAACATTTTGACCTTGGAAAAAAACCTTGGTCTTCCACCATCACTTACAATATCCACGTCAGATATTAGTTTTGTCCTCATCAAAATCACTTAAGAAGCCGGGATTTTGTTCCTTAATAAGCAAGAAGACATTATGTCGTACTTTTTACAAGGTAATAAATGTATCTGGTACTTCGCTCGCGGGCATGAATTGAAAATCCCTTGAAAAATTAGACCAGGGTTTGATTTTCTCCTGATTTTAAGAGCATTTCTGTCACCCTCTCTCTCTCTCTCTCTCTCTCTCTCTCTCTCTCTAAGACAACTCAAATTCTGAGAGTATAGTCTTCTTTGTTCTTGAAAAGAACTTTGGAGCAGAAGGCAGAAAACCAATGGCCGATGAAACCAGTCAAATGGAAGTGGAACAGGAAAATCTGGCTCTGGTGATCAGGGAACAACCACCAAAAACTGTAGAATCTCGATATTATGAAGGGACGATGTTCGGCTGCCGAAGGAGTGGACGGCAGAGATCAGGCCACGAAAAGCCTATTCCAAATACGCTGGTAAAGTGGATCAGGTATGTTAGGGCTTCTGCTATTCTTCCTTGATAACTAGGATCAGCATGTCTAAATTTTCTGTTCTTTTGGTGGGTGAAAGGATGTAGTTATGAGATCTCGCATTTTGATCATCCTCAACTGGGTTTAAGATTGCATATATGATTAAGCTTAGCTTGCGTTTTTGGGAATCACGTTGTAATTTCTAGCACAGTTATTTGAGATCGTACGGTACAGGTAGTTAAACGATAATAAACTAACAAAACGGAAAGACATGCGGGCATTGCCATACTTGGAGAATAACGGAAAACTTCCGTGCTAATCAACAGGAAACGGCAAGGCGTCGTTTTTATGATTGATTGCTTATTTGATTTCGATTACCTAAAAAGCTCATAAGTACGAATTGTTTTCTAGAAATTGGATTACGGCAATAATTAAATGCTTTTAAATCGCGAGTGCAATTAAACTCGGCTTGCATTTAGGAATCACGTTGTAATTCTTGTATGATTTCAAAATGACAAGAGTGGTGCAATAAATAAGGAACTTACACTTTGAAATTTCTTTAGGTGTCATGATTGAATGAAGGATATAGTTTGAGTTGATTTTCTTGGCATTATTTGGTGTCTTTCTTCTATGACATTCTGTCTTGTGTCCCAGATTTCTCTTCTTCTTCTTCTTCTTCCAACTCAAATGTCTAGGAAATCTTATTTAGCTATGCATTGAGGATGAATTCTTTGCTCAGAATCGCTGGATGTACGCGTGCATGTACATATGTTCCTTCCTTTCGTTTGGCTGCTGTTTGATTCACAATTTGGCTCGAGGTTTTGATCTAGATCGATCTCCTTTTATTTTCTTCAAAATCCAGCACTGCCATTACATAACGATTGCTCTCACATTGCCTGCTTAAATGTTCTCATGCACTTGACTCGTTCTGATGAGAATTCACCATCCATTGCAGATCGAAGATAACTTGTTGAGATATCAGTTGTGATAATGCAGTTTCAGTAACTTACGTTATTTCGTAGCTCGGAATCTTGTATTTTGACCTAACCCTTGTTTTCTGCTTGATTCCATCGAAAGAAGAGTAAGTGTAAACCGCGTTGCTGTTGCTGATTGAATTGAAAAGTGTAAACCTTGCTTGCTGCTGCTTGATTCGACTGAACGAAGAAGTGTCGTGTTTCATTTTCTCCAAAGATGTTTCTTTATAGCTAGCGTAATTTTCATCAGTACCAAACTCAAGTAAGAGAGGATGATAATGATATGCAATCTTTCTTTCGAAGTTCTTCTATGAGCCAGGAACGAAAAGACAATTTCGATCACTCAAAGCGGCGAAGAGGCATCTGGGTCTTGATGTGGGACCAACCAGTCGCCAGAAAACCGAAGGCATCAAAAATGGCCGGTCGGTCCGAGGTAATTTTTAGAATTACAAGAAAACTGCAATTCATTATTTCTTGTAATGTATATAAGTACATTTTCTTTTTCTTTTTCTTCTTATAGAATCATAGAAGGACAATTTGTCCTTGTAATTGACTTGCAACCTTTTAATTTTCCTGACCAGAATCCTAATGAGAAGGACAAATTTGAATCGAAAGCGGCTGGTCAATCTGAGGTAATTTTTGAATTACAAGAAAACTGGGATTCATTATTTCTTCTAATGTATATAAGTATAGTTTCTTTTTCTTTTTCTTTTTTTAGAATCAGTAGGACAATTTCTACTTGCAATTTTCTTTTGGCTGAAAATATTTGCACTTGACTTGCCACCTTTTAATCATTTTTTTACCAGAATCTTAAGAGAATGACAAGTTTGAATCAAAAGCGGCTGATCAGTCCGAGGTAATTTTTGAATTACAAGATCAGTGGTCAATTATTTATTGTAATGTATAAAAGTACATTTTCTCTTTCTTTTGTCCTTTTTTAAAAGCCGTGGCACAATTCTTAATGGTGATTGACTTGCAACCATTTCATTATGTTGACAAGACGTTCATGAGAAGGATAAAGTTGGCGCAAGCAGTAAGGCTGCTGAGGAGGGCAAAGATGAAGAGCATTACCAGCATTTTGACAAGATCGCCAAGAGGGTCAGATGGCAATTGATAAATGGCGAAGAAAATAGTTGGGATTTGTATGTCAAAGTTCCAGATGCTGTGCAGAAACATTGGATGGACATGTTCCTCAAGCCCGACAACCATAACCAGGAAAGCAATCGACCTGGGATGAAGTAGATGATACTTCTGTTTTAGCACCCTGATCAAGTTTGATACCGAACTTTTTCGATCTGAAATGATGCTCAAAAGCATTCCGTTCCCTTTTTTTCTTCTCCTTCTTCTGATCCGAAAGGCATCCCAAGATAGCAGTAGCGAGTGTTCTGTGGAGGTTAGGAGTAGCAATAGGAGAGGGATAAGGCAGGCAATGAGGCTTTTTCCTTTCCCCGCATTCTCTTCTTGTCCACAACATGTTTCGCTTGCAGATTTCTGGGTGACCAAGAGTTCAGAATTGGGGAAATATTTGCGGAATAAAAACAAGAACTGGGGAAACCGAACTTTGTAGCCACATGTGGCTAGAGAAGTTACCTTGCTGAACTGCTCTATGAAATTGAATGTTATGAGACTTGGGTGAAATTTTGCTTTCTATCTTGTGGTTCTTCTATTATGATCTAGCCGTTCTTATCTTCGTTTGTTGACACCTCTTAATTTTCTTGCACTCTCCACTCATTTTGCTATTGCCTAAGATTTGTGCTTGTGTTATTCAATATCACATCATTGATTTTCTTCATTGCAAAATAAGTATTTTTATGTTTAATGAGTTCTATGTTGCAATTAGCAGGGGTCGTCAAATCAGCAATATTGAAAATTTTAGCACTTTTGTAACTCTTCCTTTTAAGTGTTTCCTTGGAAGATTTTTTTTTTATATTTTATTTCTCTCAGCATTACAATAACGTCGTTGGTCACATATAAAACTATCCATGTCATATAACACCGACGTTTAGGAATTTTCTAACTGTTATGGAGTCCGCATATTTACATGACTATATCATCTGAACTAAGGATTCCATCTTTATTTTGTTGAAAAAAAGAGGAAGGTCCTTACAATATAGGATATGGTTTAACAATAACCAGTATTAAATTATATATTCCGATTTTACACAAATTTAAAAAAAAATTCACGCCCGTACAAAGTAAGGGTGTGCTACTAATTATATGTAAGAGGGGAGAGCAGACCAAAATGAACCCAGGCAAGATAAACTTGGTCACCTTTTCATAAACACATCCTTGAACTCCAATCTATTGCCTGCTATTATATTCCACTGAGTGTGGGTAAGTGACAAATCATGAGTTTTTACATGACTGTAAATGAAATTCTTGGGCTCTCGAATAAGAGGTGATAAGGTCGGGAGTCCCGCGGTCCTTTGAGAAGTAAATACTAGTTCCAGCAAATTTACCCATAAAATCCACATGTATGTAAATATTTCATGCAGGAGGTGGTTTAATTAGATCTAAAGGTGGAATCAGAATCCCACTTCAAACAATTATAGAAAATCCTAACGACAGATTGATGTCCCACGTGGGCTTGACGTGGAAAGGGCCTGCCACGTGTCTGAGTGGGGCCCACGTTTCAATTTTTTTTTTTCCCCCTCTCTCCTTGGTGACACTCTCTTCTCTCGCTATCTTCTCCCGTATTTCTTTTTGCCTTAGGGCTGCGGATGCAACGTCACCGACCAGCCATTGGACAACAGTAAAGGTTGAGCCAAAAAAACTATGATCCACCCAAATTTGGATCGTATCCAACTGATTGATTTTGGATGGACCCGGCGGATACCGATTCGGTTCACGGTTTTGAGTGGGAATCATTCAACCGACCCTATCGAACCGGTCCATTTATATAATATAAATGTATATTCTTTTAATGAAATCATCTTTTCAAAGGCCCAGAATCCAGACCAATCTGTCCAAAAAAAAAAAAAGTACAAACCCAACTTATTTGACGTGTGATATATGTTGTACACTATAGATACATTTGAAAACCTATGTTAATTAGTTGATCAATTGCTACTGCATTTATTCGACAAAAAAAATGCTATCGCATTTCCACGATGCTCTATTTCATTGCCGATAATAATACTGCACCTGCAAAGACATTGTCTTTAAGTTTTTAATGTGATATAAATATTGAATGTAAACGTGAGGAATACACTGCCAAAGTCCAACTTGGGCCCTCACCTTCAATTGTTAGGAATTGATTCCATTTTCCTTTTTAATTAATGTTAATGCTCGATATGACCGTAACCGGTAACGCCGAAAATCGAATTAGACCGAATAATAGCTGATAATTTGGTTCTCGAGTGGATACATAAAACGAGTGGGTGATTCACGATTCACATTTGCGAAACCGATCCCTAGCGAACGTTTCTCGATTCTAGGGTGGAAACACCATGCTAAAATCGATCCATTAGACAACAGCGTCGTCAGTTACAAACAGCTAAGATTGCTAGCAACGCTGGCACCTGTCCGTGGCCACTGACACATCATTCGGCGATTCAGCTCGGTCATTGGGAGAGGCGCGGCAATCGGCTCGAGGGAGGGGATGACCAGAAAAAAATGTGGTTTTTCAAGGCAAAAGGGATTGGAGGCGTGCAGTGAGCGAGATGAGCCGGAGTAGAAGAGAGTGTAGAGCGCCAGAGAGATAAGTAGGGGTGTGCATGTTCCCTGCCGATCCGGTCCTGAGCAGGAACCGGGGCGCCAGCCGGTTTCCCGGTCCGCAAATTTTAGGGACAAGGACCGACTGGATCATACTGGACCAGGACCGTCGGGCTGGGCCGTCTCGGTCCGGTCCATGGGACCGGGACTAACACCAGCTTTTTTAACACAGTCAGGGGGCCTTGCCAGGTCGAAGACAGACAGCGAGATTACGTCAACCCGTGGTGGGATCGCTACAATTAACAGGTCCGTAGCCGTAAAGACGGGGGGGCGGGGTGCGGAAGCGAGCGAGGGACAGGAGAGGAGGAAGAGAGAAGGAGAAGAGGAAAAGAAGGAGAGGAAAGGAGAAAGGAAGGAGAGAAGGAAAAGGGGGAAGAGGGGGGGGGGAGAGGGAAGAAGGGAGGAAGGGAGGGGAAGAGGAAAGGAAGGAAGAAAGGGGGGAGGAAAAAGAGGGGGGGGGGGGGGGG
>JAGVVM010002881.1:0-43881 GCA_019149425.1 Psidium friedrichsthalianum
TCTTGACGGCGTTGGTTTGGCATTTGTGGTTTCTTTGGCATTTGATCGTAAGAGATATCTTAGCCATCAATGTTGTGCATTTTTAGGGTTCATTTGTACCGATACTGTGTTTCACATACCTAATAATGTATATGATAGGTATATGCTATATCTAGTTTATTTTGCGTTTCTCCCACTATGATAGATTATAAATCAATGTGATTTCATATCCTATTACAATAATTCTATCTATATTACCAAACAATTTTAAATTTATTCCCACATCAATGTTTTTTTTCTAAATTTGAATTGATATACTTACAAACTTCGAACTTTTTTATGAGTTTGATGTCATCCCTCAGACAAGAAATTTATTGGATGTCGATGCTCTCCCTTTAATAAACTTAGTTACCATTTATCAATACGCCACGTGTCTAACAAGATATGTTCGATGCGAACTTTTTCAACGCATTTCGCATGAGCATAAATCACAAAACAAAAAGAAAAAGACACGCATATACACATTTGCTTTCAATGCGTCTGATTTACGTAAGTAACAATTTTTTCTTTACCTCAATCACTTTAACATTCGTCTCGTCACTTCACTCCATACCCGTACCGTGGCGTTTGTAGAGTTTTTATCTCACGGAGCCTTGTATACATACCAGAAGAACAGGGAAAAAGACACTAAAATATAACAATGCGAGCACTTGATTTTATCCCTTTTGTTCTCAATTTAACATGATGAGGAATGAATTTTTTGTAATTGTTTTTGTTGCTAATTGTGGGTTTATCCTCAAATCTGAATGCCAATTGAGCATTCAAGCATTTTATAACCATATTTGACTAATTGGAACGTGACACTCACCAAAGTTGAGGGATTTACTTGCACAATTAAAGTTTTTTTTTTTTTTATCGCAGTTGTCCGGCCACAGCGTCCGTAACATAGTCGCCTGGCACCTCCTAATCCTCCCCTGTATGGCTAAAGCGCCAGCAGTCCCGCCTCACGACCCTCCCTTAATCACGGCACCCAGCGAGGTTCGAACCATGACCTCCTCGTGAAAGGACCAGAGCGCAACCACCGGGGCTCACCGTGGGTGGGTCCAAATTAAGTTTATGCTACACTCGATGTTGGACAACAGTCCAGGGACTTGTCATCTCGCTATCCTTTTCCTACCGCCACCATGATATTTGAAATCACTGGTCAAAGGCTCATCTAATGGTTGATGTTACTTTCTTTATTATCCAACATTACAGAATAACCTCCTAGCATCGCTTGTTCTTGAGCGTCAAATTGCGTGGCCCACCAATACACTTTTAACGTGAAGGCCTGTCTATCGGATAAACATGCGCTCTTCTCTACCTGAACTTATATAACCTAACACTGGCATAACAGAACACCATATGTGGTTACTAGAGGTGTCAAATAGTGTTCGGGTCGGGTTTGGGTCGGGTTGAATTTAATCTGGACCGTCCATATTGATGTCGTCTAGACCCGTTTTGGACCAATATTCAATGACCCATATCCGACCCAACCCGTGACCACCCATACCCAACTTGACCCTTTTAACCTGTATTTCCAATCATACTAATATTCTAAGAAAAATTATATAGCCTCATTTAACCTATTTTAAGTTTTTTTCACATGTTATGTCATCGTAAAAAGAAAATTAATAATAACAAATTATATAATAAAATAAAAAATGATATTACTAAAATACTTCATGTAATACAAATCTAGTGAAATTTTGTTTCTATTTTTTAAAAAAAATTTAATGTTTTGTCTGTTTTTTTTTAGAATTTTTTTAAATAAATATTTTAGTTTAAAATAGTTCTTTTTTAAAAGTATTTTTATTTTATTTTTCTTTTATTTTTCTTTCTCATTTTTCTTCGGCCACTCGGACAGGCGGCGGCGCGTTGTGCGGCAGGACGGTCGTAGCAACGGCGAGCGGCGTGGACCACAAGCGTCGGCAAACGCCGACCGGTGGACGGCGGTGGCGACGACGATCGGCGGCGGCGGACCAGACAAGTGACGCAGCGGCGACCAGCGACGCGCCATGAGTCCATTTGTAAAAAATAGAAAATTAAAAAAAATAATAGACGAAAGTTTAGTCTTTGGAGGGCTCTAAGTCCATTTGTATTTATGGGAGTTATGTGTCAAAAATGGTTTCATGCATAGCCTAGTTTTTAACCTTTAATTTCACTTCAACCTTTTTGACCCATTTTTGTGATTCTTTAAAAGTTAATGATCCATATAAGACCCATTTTATACAAAATATGGTCAATATAGGTCTTTGACCCATATTGACGGGCTCTAGTTGGCACACTGTTAAGTAGTCATTATTGTATACATGGGAATACTGGGAGAAGAACATCAGAGTGCCAAAGCTGCTCACTTAGTGCCAAAAGTTTTTCCTCAAATTACTTAAGGTCAATTTTTTTTGAAAAACGTCACTTAAGTGCCAACTCCGATCTGTTTGACCAGAAATCCGATTTAGCATTTTTATTTATTAATATTTGAAACTGACATGGTTCGCGGAGGTCCAGCCACAATAAAAAAAAAATCAAATCAGCTCTCATACTATACAAAAACACTAGTTGACAAATGTTTGAAAGACAAATCGTTCTTTATAAGCATAAAAACGAGGAAAGAGCAAAATACGATGAAATGTTGGAGATCATTCGAAACTGGTTACCTCAACTAAACAACGGGTCAATTAGGAGTGTCCGGAGATTATAAGAGTAGAGTGAAGGATGGGGTTAACGATAAACCGCCTTGTCCTTCCCGGGGTCCACTCTTTAGTAAGAAAGCAATTTGCATTCACCAGATAACTCCTCGCCTTATTATAAGGCCAATTTCAAATCGAGAAAGGAGATGCAGAGTTTCCCAAATTAAAAAGCTCGACAAGGAAATGCCTTTTGTCCAGAAGGGCATTTCTTCACCCAGCAGTGGCCCATCATGAGCTAATAGCATTAGCCTAACTACACAGGATACTATTATCTATTAAAGCCTTTTAATTCAGAAGAAATTCACGGACCGGGAACTTTGGAAAAGCTAGATCTTTAATGCTTCATAAGCTAGTATACAGGTTGCTTGATAATTTGAGCAATAAGCTTGACCATTTGGAATGTGGCACCGAGTCAAAGCACCTAAGACATGTAGAGCTTAAAGAAGGTATAATGCTGGATCAGCCTTAAGACATTGCAAACCAGGTTTGACAAGTTAGGCCAAGATTTAAGAAGCAGATAAGCATACAATGTCAGATGCCTCACCTCAGCAACTGTTGCTAGTGCAGGCAAGGGATCAACTGCTGTTGACGAAGTTGCACCAACCTGAACATAAATTGAAGATTCTCAACTGTTGGAAAAAAAATGTTAGATAACATGAAAAATAATAACGGTAGGAAATATGTTGGAAAAGATGAGAAAAGTAAGAACAATTGTCTGAGATGTGCAAGTACTGTCCTTAAGGATAATTCCGTCCCTCGAAGTACAAAACTCTGTACGTAAGGCTTCTAGCAGCCTTCCTCTCAAGATACAACAAACATTTTTTTAAATATTCTGCACTAAATATTAGAAGGAACAGAAACAATGTTATGTATATAACACAGATATAATGCAAAGTTCACACAAAGTGCACAAAAGAATAATGGAGTGTTTATGAAGAAATAAACCGCACGTCACAAAACTATTTAAAAAAGAGCTTTTGAGAAAACCATTACATGACTATTGCTTTTGAAAATTTTCTTAGAGTCTGAGCTCATCAGCTTCTGAGCTCGCCAACGTCTGAGCTCCCCGACGTCTAAGCTCGCCAATGTCTGAGCTTACCAATGTCTAAGATAGCCAACATATGAGCTCGTCAGTCTGAGCCCCCCAATGTCTAAGCTCGTCAACATCTCAACTCTAACATCTAAGCTCGTGAACATCTTAGCTCACTAACATCTGAGCTCGCCAACATTTGAGCTCGTCATTATGAGCTCACCAACATCTAAGCTTACCAACGTCTGTTAGATAACTGACCATTGAAAATAATGATGGCTAATCATTGCGATCATAACTCTATCAAAATCATTATAAAGAATATTTCAAAACTGCTGAAATATCCAATAATCCTCTACATATTTCAAAAAGTTTTGAAAAGAAAAAATAGAATAATTTAATGCTGGTTATTGGAACATAATGCATCAGAACTAGTGCTGATTAGGCTATGAACCAATCCTAGAAAGAATGAATTATAATTCAAGAAATTATTGGTGAAGTTTGAAATTTCTACGAACCAACAATTCCTTTTTATGAATTACGATTTTCACCAATCACATTACACCCCCACAAGGTTTGTTGTTTAACGCGATTTTGCACTACTGGGCCATGCACTTGCTTGGTCTATTCGTAAGTGCTTTAGAGATTTTCGTCAAAAAATTCTCATAGGAGCCACCCTACTCCATATTTATATAGGTGATTCTATCAAGTGTATACTGTAGCTTAATACATCACTAACAATAGCTATGGAATTTACTAAGAGCTTGGCTCAACCTCTTTTTCCTTACAATCTTGCACTATACTCACCCTAGGAGGGACAAAAATTTTATACTGCATCACAACATCAACAAGTGACTTTTTATTACCCATATGAACTTAATTCACGGGATCGCCAATCATATAGGTTGGGTTACCATCACTGTTAATTTTCTTCAACTAGCTTATCCCATTCCCCTCAATGTACAGTCAGAGGATTGAACAAATCCATTTCTAACTTCATATAATTGACGGGCATAATTCCATTTTCAAGCCACTGCTTTGTCATATCATGTTTCAACTGGGCATCTCTTTCTACCATTGTAAAGAATGAACCATTGAAAGTTTCATTTTTGCAATAGCTATTGCCACTTGGCAATCACAATGCATAGACATGTAAAGTGCCGGTTTATTCTGTTTCCCAAGAACTTGAGTAGTTCTCGAATTACCAAGATAAATATATTTTTATCTTCCTTCCCCTGGTAGGCTTAGGAGGATAAAGTATTGTGCTTTTGCATATATGCTTGATAGCACCTGAGTCTATCACTTATTCACATTGCCATAGTATTGGCATGGAAAATGACCATAACAATTACGTCATCACATCATCTGCTTGAACCAAGTTGGCTTTTGGTTTAGTAGGATTTTCATTTCCCCCACAAATTTCTCCAAGTTACAACACCTTTACAGAGGCGAACACATATTCAATAGTGGATCTTGTCTCATCTAAATTGAGATCTTGTTAGCATCACTATATCCTTTTAATACAGCGAAAAACCAATATGTATGATGCCATAATTTATGATTCCTCGAATAACATGATAATCCAATCCAAGAACCTCTTATCCAGTGTACTTCTAAATCAATGACGTGTTCAAGCTATGGAAATACAAATATTCAGCAAAATAGCAATATAAAATCCACCCCAACTTCATCCTACGTGAATATATTTGTTGATATTGTCAAAATAATATCCAATTGAGACCAAACCCTCATTTGAACAAAAATAATATATGGATAGCAAACATGAACACCTATCAAACAAATTCAAACTGTGGACAACTCATATAATCATAAATTTGACCAATTCAAGGCATGTACAACAATTATGGTGAGAACTCAACAAGTTCTAAGCATGAGCAGGATATGTAGTCATGAATCCACTTCATTCTAAACATTATAGCAACAATAGGTGGTAATCTAGTATATTCAAAACATGCATATCACTATTTAATCAAAATAAGAGAAGTCTGAAGCTTTGAGTATCGACTATATGCAATTTATAACCATGATTCTCATTATCGATCATGAAAATGAATTTGAACGAAATCATTTGAATATGAACGACGTCTTACCAATGCAAGTCACAGTTCTAGTTGAGATGACTTAGAGTAAAAATATAAACACCTAATATGTCGATTAAACAGACCAGCAACTCAATAGGAACATAATCGATAAATAGAAAGTGAGAAAGACAAATCAAAATCACAATCTAAGCCGAGATGACAACATGTTCCATCTTTTTATTTTTTCCTTTTTAGTAAACTGATCCAATAGACAATAGTGAAAGAAAACACACACACACACACAAAGGGATTTATACCTCTGATCATCTCACAACTACTAATGTACGTGGATGGAAAAGTATTCTCACAGCTTCATGCATTAATCAGTACATGCGAGCATACACACAAGCATAAGCCCCATCGCACACCCGAGTACGCATGTACAAAGACAATCACCAAAGAAAAGTCCATGCTCATTTGTACATGTAGCATGTACTCAATAACTCTCAGTCAAGTTCAGTTCACCTTGATATTGTGATTCATAAAAATTAAATATTTTCTACTTTACTCCAAATGAAGTGCCTACCCCATCAACGATTCACATCAAAATAGAAACACCAACTACATTCCGAAATCAAGCTCAAAGTAAGTACACACACAGAACTTATTCGTGGAAGGTAAAATCCTCTAAATAAGATGAGCACATTTCTATAATCTTCCTTAGGAGAATCAAATTGGCTACTTCAAACTCTATTAAGCAAGCCTCAAAATCCGTCACCTACACGCTTTTAATTAGCTTCACTTGTGCCATGTAATCCACTTTGCCCCTCATAGTCATGTTGTAGAACCATTAAAACAAATGCAATAAATCGTATCATGAAGCAAAAGGAGAGAACATCTTACTGCAACAATACTTCCGGACCCTTTCATTCTTATTTTACGTCTTTAGTCAAAATGGCCTTTTTAACGGTATAGCATAAGGTTTTGCTATTAACTGGCCTCGTGAATACACATCCAATAAAAAAAATGTAGTTAAGTAGGAGAACGGAAGAACTAATGACGAGCACACTCTACTTTCCATAAAATAGATAGTAAACAAAGTAAAACACCGACATTTCCTTTTTGAGAAACTTGCCCAAAGTATTCCATTTAAATTAGCACTTTATATTAACAATAAACTTCCTAATGCTGCTAGAATTACAAGATTTACCAAACGCAAGTAGAAAAATTAAATCCTCCAACAAAATCAGAAAGTAATAGAAAAGGACGGATAAACTTTTTAACATACCTTATGCTAGACAAGCCTCACCAGTCCTTAAGAAATAAAACACTTTCTTGTGTGAATTGGTTTCTTACTAAAACAAAATTGAAAGGCTTAATTAGTTTGGTGAGAATGCCAGAATCTTCCTCCTTGTGGCGTGAGAAGACTTGCTTAGATGCAAACAATAGCATTGTTGCAGCAATCCAAATTATAGCATTGTGCAATATAAGACATTGGATTAAAACAAACTATGATAGAAGTCCGCCTTGGTCCTGAGGGTGATGAGTGATTTAATGATGCCATGATTAGTAAGCTTCCTCCAGGTTAGACATCGACCTCTTCCCATGGCGTGGAGAGAGAGAGAGAGAGAGAGAGAGAGAGAGAGTCATGATTGTGGTCTTGTAGAGCACAAGTCAGTGATCTTCTACAAGCTTCCACTTTTGAGAGACTATGATCTTGCTCGATCACCAGTCCAAAGATTGAGGTCACTGGAATGACCAAAAGCTCTTATGTGGTTGAGTATTGATGCTTGATATTGTTCCATGACAAGTTGCCCACGAATATGTGATACTTATCCTTCACCATCTCCGAGTCCTCGTTCAATTCCAACATTGGTGGTAGTACCGGCAGTTCCAGTAAGGAATCCATAAAGGCAATTATCCTTAAGATTATTAGAAAATATGTTAGATAACACAAAAAATAACAACCATAGAAAATATGTTGGAAAAGACGAGAAAAGTAAGAATAATTGTCCGAGCCATGCAAGCACTGCCCTTAAGGATAATTCTGCCCCTCGGAATACGAAACTCGGTGCGTAAGGCTTCTAGTGGCTATCCTCCAAAAATACAATAAATCTTCTTCTATATTTTGCATTGAATATTGAAAGGAACAGAAACAATGTTATGTGTATAATCCAGCAAAGAAGAAAATGAAAGAAGAGCAAAAAAAAACTCCCTTATGTAATGCAAAGTTCACACAAAGTGCACAGAAGATTGTTTCTTGAAATTCAATTTATATTAAACCAAAATAAAGCCATTGAGAAATCGTTATAAAGCTGTTAAAAAATGATGGAGGGTTTATGAAGAAATAAATCACACATTACAAAGCTGTTTAAGAAAGAGCTTTTAAGAAAACTGTTACAAGATCGTTGCTTTTGAGACTTTTTTAGAGTTTGAGCTCGTTAGCTTCTGAGCTTGCCAACATTTGAGCTCCCCAACATCTGAGCTTGCCAACGTCTTAGTTCGCCAACATCTGAGCTCGCCAACATCTTAGCTCACTAACGTTTGAGCTTGTCATTCTAAACTCCCCAAAGTCTGAGTTCGCCGACATCTGAGCTTACCAACATCTGTTAGATAACTGACCGTTGAAAATAATGATGGCTAATCATTACAGTCATAATTCTATCAAAACCATTGTAAAAGAATAATTCAAAACTGCTGAAATATCCAACAATTTGATTGATATTTTAGAGTATGTAAGAAGAAAATGAATTCAAACTAGATAGCATTCACTGGCCAAAAAAAAAATTTCTCTAACATGATACCTAACAACTAAGATTTAACACAAAAGACTTTTGCATACCAAGTCAACTCAAGGGACAATAACGGTCCATTGATTCTTCCACGCTTAACTATCTCATCCTTCCATCTACTAAGAGTTCAATTAACAAACATGTAGAATCATTGTAAAGTCATGATGATACATGGCTGCAAAGTATTTATGTATATGAAAAGCATGCTTTCAGGAATATCGACCTAATTAGCTTAAACAAAGCAATTTTTTTCAGTTATGTTTTCCTACTATTGTGACCAACCCAATAGGAACTCCTCCTACGGTACGCTTAGTAACTTAATATGTATCGACATCGAGAAGTCAATGGACAAAAAGCAACATGAGAACTAATCTCAAGCTCCTCACTTACTGTAGCACACAAAAAGAAGGGAACTAAACCAGTGGATATGTCCTGAGAAATCACTTCATTAATTAAATAAGGAGCAACTGCATAATTGGTGGAAGCATCTGTTTTTAAAATCCTGCAGTACTCTGGATAGATGCCTCCTATTTGCCATGAAATATAGAAAGAAAATGCTCAACTGATACAACTTCATAGTCTAACCAGCATATATTCTTTTGAAGAAAAATATATGATCTACAGAATCATTTTTGCATCTTCTACCATTTTTTTGGTGTATGCTGCGGAAGAAGATGCATTCTCCTTCTTCTGCATCACCACTCACAACCGCAATGCCGTTTCATTTACCAATAAAGAAGTAGTAAAAGATCTAAATAGCACAACGAGGGAAGGAGAAACATTTTGGTGAAAAAGTTTGAGGGCATCAAGGGTTTGAGGATTGAAATCTAGCACTTTAAAGGGTAAAATTTGTTTAATCAAATGGAGTATCTCAAAGCTATATATAAAGCTCTCCTTTGTTGAGTTATATCCTAAACCGAATCAAAACAATCACAATAAATAGAAAAGAACGATACACGAATTTACCTAGGTTCACCAAAAATAGGGTTATGTACTACAAAAGGATTCCACTAAAATATTTAGGTTTTTCAATCACAACTACTTGGTACAATGATCTCTAATACGGGTACACTATAGAAGACTTATAATGAGCCCAAAACCTTAATTTATCCAAATCCCTTTGATCCCACAACAAATGGGTCAACTTAAGCACAAGCCCAAACACGATGCTGTTTCAGGGGCGCTGCCTTTAAGCCCTTGACATTTTGTACATAGAGGTCACATGTCGTTGGCTCATCCTTCGATTTTTCTAAGCTCAGATGGACGTTTCCGGTGTGAAAAACAAGGGTCTCCGAAGTATTCGCCAACTCCAACATCCTTACAGGACTACAGAAAATCATCCTATCCAATGGAAGCTTAAGAATGCTTGTGTTTACACGTTCTTGTTAACTTTCCATAAATTCGGTCCAGTACATTAATCTGATAACACGTCTAAATGTTCGAGCATACTCTTTGAAAGAAAAGTGTAAATGTTTAACACCAAAATTAAAGACTACAACATTGCAAAACTTAAGGATTTTTGTAAAACTCCTCTCAGAACTCTTGGAAAAACCTATTATCCTTTCCTTTATACATATTGAATCCTACATTTCTCGGCCTCCCTGTTAAATCCAATGACAGGATATCCTCGTGAAGTTATATCCAAATCAAGTATAATACCACTCATAAATCTATCCTGGTTTGACCATTTCATGTTTTAGCACTAAAGCATCCTATCCTGTGTTGTATGTCGAATATCAGCCTCTGGCTTCTTTCATGAGGAAATTGTCTCGAATTATCCCCATGGATATACAAGAGAGTGCCTGCTAGAAGAATCTGGCATGCTTTTTGCAAGGACGAGTGGGTCTGGTAAGAATAATAAACAACAAGCTTATCCAGGGAACTTTTCCCTATTCTACTTAAGAACTTATCTCGAGCAGCCAATAGAACTACTAGAACAGCTTCACCTGCAGTAACCCATATTACTCCACCCCCTGGTCCTGCATCGTCATACTTGACAGTAAGCTATCCAATATGGCATGACACGTACTTGTTGGACTTTTGGAAAGAGGATTTCCGAAGGCTTTGAAATATTTGGCGCACGTCTAACATGGCAAGTATACTGCAGCTTCTATTGCTTTATGCTTTATATCCCTGGTTTCGATGATATCAGTTTTCTATAAGCTAAAACTTTCTGCTTTAAATGCAGAAGATGAATTTCGCAAGTTAATGACCCTCATTCTTAACTCTTTGTCATAAAATTTGAAATAACTTTGGAAAAGTATAACACCCTTACCTTCATAAGAAAGCAGAAATCATCAAATATGCAAACTTCAAAGCCATTCTCGATGAAACTTAAAGGTGAATTCTGCGCTTTCCATTTACTCACAAAGGTAACTATCTGACAGAGTCCAAATAATTATTCAGGTAAGATGCAGTTAAATGTCATTTCCTTGATTTTAGATCAGTGCTGGTCCCAAGAGCAAGCTACCAAAGAGAGATTTGGAAAATAGTAAGCTCCGAGAATAAGGAGGTTTCCATAGTTCTTTACTAGAATGATTATGCTAAGTAAGCTCGTAACCGAAAAGAAAAGGAGTGCATGATTCTAGCTACTCTTTGATTGCATGGACTAGGGAACGGCAGAGGATGTTTCCCTTTTTATGGGACGTAGACCACGTCCACAAACCTTATTGTACACGTCACATGTGAAATGAAAATTATTCATGCTGTAACATCGAAGCCAACGAAAAAATGCAATAGTTTGTTCGGTTTCTCCTTCAGTGCTCATCGTGAGCAAGATAGAAGTGATTCTCCCACTGACTGATTAAGTGGACACAAGTAATTTTTTATGTGCGTGTCATATGGTAATTTGATAAAAACCAGGACATTTGATGCCATCAAAATTGTTAAACTGACCTGTTGAAAGGAAGTCGTCAGGCAGATTGAGAAGTTTAGCCAATCCAGGACTATCATTTCAAGCTGTGTTGCAGCAGGGGAAGTAATCCAGCTGAAGCCAACAATGTTGAGGCCAGCGCTGAGCATCGCTCCCATAAAACCGGCGATGCTGCTTTTAGAAGGATAATATGCGAAACTGGACTCTGCCAATGGGTCACCCCAGGCAATATTTTTGCTGTACATCTGCTATGATGTATTAGAGAGAGAGAGAGAGAGAGAGTATTTAGATAACAGCTACTTGGACTAACTTAAAAATTGGCAAGTGTTCCATGGTCTCTCCGTTCGCCTCTATGTACAGTGTAATTGCAAATACCCATACGACTGCAAAACATAGATTCTCTTGAAGTTTCGAGAAAAATCTAATCTGGGATTCCAAGCGAGAGATACTGCTGCAAGTATGAGTAAAGAACCCATATAAAAACTGCCCGAGTTTGACCCATCATGATCTTATGAACAAGAGCGGCAGGGGAACCTCACCTTCGAGAACTTGTTGCAACGATTCTGGACGATCAGGAGCAGCATCGAGAAGAAGTTTATGTAAATAGCCAGGCTGCATGGAGGAACCAGATTGAGTTTCTTAGCCATAACTCTCACGTGCTTAGAGAAAGAAACAAAAGAAAAGGTTTTCTCTGTCGTGACATTAGCCTCGCTTTTAACTAGCAGTTCAGAGACCGCTGTCACTTACGTATGTGTCTTATCTGTCATCAGGACCATTTAAGAAAGTTATCATAAAGACTCCATATGCGTAGTAACCATCTCTCTCTTGCTCGGGCGCTTGCAACGGCCAATCAATTATAACATGGAAATGCGAAATGAAGGAGAAGGGAACGGAACGGAACGGAACGGAAACCTCGACTTGGCTGAGGACGGGGAAGCTCTCGATGGACTTGTAGTAGTCTGCGATGAAATCCACCATCCTGTGCGCATTCTCTCTCAGCTGCTCCGCATCCATCGGCTTCAACTCTCCCTCCCTGCATTTCGCAACAGCCGAAGCAAAGAGACAAGAACGATTGGATCAGCATCACCGACACTCTTCATCACGCAAACGAACTCGAACCGGGGAAACTCCTGGCAATGTAGCAAGCACCGTGACCATCACTTACATAACTCCGATGAAGCAGAACGTTGAAAGGACGAGGAGAGAGAGAAGAGAGTGCAATGAGGCGAGAAGGGATCGTCGAGATCGGGACTCCGGTTGGTCTTTCTTCGCTCTCTTGAGGAATGCGGCTTTGTCGCGATCACCATCTCTCCCTCTCGGCGCGTCTCAACGGCGAGTGTGCATGTGCCGGGAGAGGGAGGGATGCAAAGACCTCTACATATGGGAGACGGCGGCGAAGAGTGCATGAATTTTGCGACTATACGTTGACCACGTGAAACCAAAAGACCAATTTGAATTTGGCCTTTCCTACGCATATAATATAGCAAATAATCCCCATATTTTTGCCTAACGTGGGACCCCTAAACTTTTAACTAATGCACTCACAACCCGAAATATTTATTTAATGCCTATTATCAACCCCAAACTTTTCATTGATTCAATCACTATCCCTAAATTCTTTCGAAATGTTTAATGCTTATGGCACATTGATGATATTGATATTTTATATTTGTATATCAAATTTACTTGAAATTACAAAAAAGAAAAAAAATATACAAGCGCTCGTTTTCAATGTGTACTGTTTGCTTAAGACAAGCAAATTTTTCTTTACTCAAATCGCTTCAAACAGGTGTTCTCATTTACTTATCTCACGGAGCTTGCAAAGAGATGAGAAGAACAAAGGACAATGATACCAAAAACATCCGCCAGCAACGGAGTACTTAATTTCATCCTTTCATTCTCAATTTGGCTTGATGAAGATTGAACATTAAAGAAGTAAGATGACATTAGCATTGGGTGGGCTATGCAATTCGGGTTATGCCGAAAATCAGTAGTGAGATGAGGAAGCGAGGCGCTTTCACGACGGTTTCTATAACCATCTTAGAGCCGAAAAGTCGAACATGCAGTTCATCTGGGTTCCCTCCCTAGCATCACTATTCCTCAGCTTTGAATTGCGTCGCCTAAACGAATCTTTCCTTGCTCATGAAGAGCTTGTGTATCGGATAAATACACGCTAATCTTGTCCACCAAGGGAACTTATAAAATCTAATGCGCAAGAATAAACAACATAAGTAGGAGACAAAGACCGAGCCACAACCGCCGCATAAATCAATGCACGCAACTTATTTTGCTTTTGGCCAAGAATAGAGCATGCCACTAGACAGAAGTGTGCCGACCGAAACGATCAACGTGCGTAAAGCCAAACGGGAGAGAGCCATGAATTTTGGTTTCAAACTTTTGCTATCCCGTAAATGTTCTTCAATTCAGCATGCCTAGTCGTACATGTTGCCATGTTGGAACATCCTGAAGATTTGTCCCACTGTAGATCCCAGAGATCTCTTTTTCCATGCAAAAGTTTCCTTACAAACTTCATGTTCATGGTGTTGAAGTTTCTTTTATTTTTCCAGGAATCTACAGAAAAGAATATGCTGTTACAAATTTCTCCGGCACAAAATCCTCGAAAATCAAACTCCCTCAATTGTACAGCATTCTGATTCATATTAGAAGTCACTCCATCACCAAGGACTAATCTTGCAGAGTAACTCTGTTCATTGACTTGCCTCGGCGGTGTCCTTTCTATAAGCTTGTAGCCTCTCTCTCAGTTTCTTGCTCTCTTCAAAGTTAGCCTTTCGTTTCACGGCTTTCTATAGAAATATTGAAATCATGCAACAATATTAATTGAAAGTTCACAACATTGTATGATAACCTTATCAGTAAAATAAAGCCTCACCTCGGCCCGAAAACAGCGATCGAGCTTTATTTTTAGGTCAGTACATTCACCGAAAAATTTTCCAATGGGATGGTCTAAGTGACACTGTTGAAACTGTTCAATTATCTGCAGCAAATGAAAACTTCAGTCAGCACATGTCCATATTTTTAACTAAAGACAGAACGATTGTCACTGGGATTTATACATTTAAGTTATGCATTTTGCCTGATGATGAACACCATCGAAGTATCGAGTGTGTCGAAAATAAAATGCTTTATGTAGCGCAGGCATGTACTTCTTAATCAATAGTTAGCAAAATGATTAGTGGATTTCTAGTTTTCTGTCAAAAAAGATTATTACAAATATAATTTTCCTTTTCTAGGTAACCAAAGAAAAAATCCTTTAATTGATCGAATCACAGAGAGACCTGTTTCAATCTTGGAACAGAAGCCTTTCTTAGAAAATGTTGGTTTTTTTTTTAACAAGACAGTACAGAATCTTTTCGCAACCTTTCCAGCAGGGGAAATAACATAGCTCCATAAACCTTGTAAATGACTCTGTGCACAGATTCATCATCCATGATGAGATCATAGAAAGGAATCCACTAAGATGCATACAGGACGGTGCAAACAGGAAAATGAAAAGATCGAGCTACTCATCCAAAAATTAACAAAAGATCAGGAGACTTCCTTAGAAAGAATACTTTGGCATCAGGTCAATCCAGTCCAGTAGTTCTATTATAGGGGACATAATACCAAATATACAGAATTTCTTTTATTTTAACCTTTTAAAACAGGCACTAACAGAATCACTATGGTCTTATTTCCAGCGTGTTGATGATACATGCAGAAAGATGATGATGACATCTAAAACATCAAGTTTTAATAGTACCTCTTGGAAAAGCGTGCTATCTATCCTTGATACTATTCACAGTGTTGCTAAAAGAATGAAATAAGGAAAGCATATAAGCTTATTAACCTTACATCAAAAGAAAACTTGAGGTGAATTTTGAAAGAACATTCCCACTTATCCTACAAAGATAAAGAAAAAAGAAAGAACACTCCCATTTTTTACCAAGCTCTAGATGAGCCCTTCCATGCATAACAAGCATATTTCAGGCTAATTAAAGTAAAAACGCATTAAATTTTTTCACAAATCCTCGCTTAAACTTGGATGAGGAAAAACTGAAGAAGAGATATGTAAAGAGGTGACACAACATCCCAAGGACTGGGGAATCTTCTCAAATCTAAGCACATTGACGCCGATCCCTTGAACCCGACAAATATCTCAGCAGAAATAGCAGATAGCAGGAGCATTTTTAAGCTGTGGACTAATCTGAAAAGCGTAATAGACTTACTTCAGCACACATTGGATGACGGTGTAATGTTAGAGGGGGATGCATATTGTCCGCGACTCAAGCAACCCTACAGCAACATGTGAAAAATTGGAAGATAATATGTTCATCATCTAATCACAGATCACCAACAAGCACATATCGAAAAATCACAGATCAATTATCTTTCCACTTCAGAAGAAAATATGGACAAATAGGCCATCTAAAATATAAGTATTAAGACTGAAGGAAACTAGTTTGAAGAGAATCATAAAACTTGAGAAAAAAAGGAGTGAATACAATAAGAGGAAGTTCCATTGTGATCTAACGAGCTGTCATCCCATTTCAAATGCTACAAAGCCACAACTTTAACATGCATAGAATTTTGTTCGGCTAGTAATATAATATCTACAGCATCTTTGTGGGAGAAGGAAACTGGAAAGACAACTTTTTTAAGCTAAAGGTTTACAGGCATCGAAGCAGAATTTCTTCGTATTACTTCACAGCAGATTTCCAAACATCAAATCTGTCTCTCTCAGTTCTGAAACGATGAGGCATATAAGAGTAGGATTTCAGCACAATTAGGAACTGAACGCGGAATGTAACCTTTCTCACGCCACATGAACACGCATTTCTTGTTTTACATGTTTAAAGAAAAAGAAAATCCTTAAGACTGGGCGATAATTCATGGGGCGGCATCCCATTTTCATCTGCGATTGATTGAATGGAAACAAGCCAAAGCCTAATTAACTCAACTTGAACGAAAGGCGTAAGCATAAAATCCCACTAATTAGCCGAAACAGGTTCACTCTCACCATTAAAAGATCGAGTTCCAGCATATCTCAATTGGCAAGCATTGACAAGGATGATTAATCGGATTTGAACAGGATACAAGTACTCCGAGAGAGAGAAGCAAACGTTCGCTCCATAGACTGCGTATCAACGGTCTCCTAGGTTACCGGAGAACCTCCAAATAGACTCCACGACTCATCAGATCAATCAGGAAAGAAAACCGGAAAGCGAAACTTCCCGAACGTGGTGATAACTGAGGCAGCGAGCGAGCGAGCGAGAGAGAGAGAGAGTACCGTCAGTGGTGATATATTTCTCTAGTTCAGGCGGCTGATGCGGCGGTGGACCGGAGATACGCGGTTGCTCCAGCGAGAGCTTTGGTCGGTCCTCGCGCCGGAGGCTCGAATGGAGGTAAAGCGCGGCCGACGTGAGCAGCGGACACGTGGGAAGAGGTAAAGCACTTCTTTATTTTCCCTTCACATTTATGAAAACGAAAGCTGCATTTTTAATATTCAAGACTAATATATATATATATATATATATATAAAAGGAGGAGGAGCTATTTTCACCCCTATTTTAGCTAGGATATTCCTTTTTTTTAAGTTAACTTATCGAAATATTTTACCTTTATTTTCATCGTCTCTCAAATCAATTTCACAATACAAATGCTTCATTATACCTTAGAAAATATCATTTTACCATGCACCTTATTATCACTTTACATAGACAACTCTGTCAATTTTAATATATGGTCCTATATTTTCAATTGCAGCATATTTTAAATTAATGGAAGTGTTTCATCCACCTCTTACCATATACTAACAGATATGGTTATGAACACATAATTAATTACCTATTTCTATCAAATAGTTTGAGTGAAACTGTATTTTAAAGTTGAGAATTGAAATTCATTTTAATCATATGGAAGATTCATTAAAAAGTGGAAAAGAAAAATTGATCAAAATATGAAAAACGTTATTTTATTGGAAGAATGATCAAATGTCAAACATATATACGATTCAATCATATCTAAATATCAACGGAAGATGTAACCTTATAACAACGAAAGTAGCCAATATCCATTATAGGTTCAATCTCATATCAAGTGGACTAAAACTTTAAAATATGCTTAAAACTTTCTTCTAAAAAAAATCTGATGTGACTTTGAAAGTGGAGAAGGTGTAAATAAATTAACCATCTTCTCTAGAAATTTTAGCATACTATGAAAATTATGCAATTCAAAATATGAGATCATAACGTACATCTAACAATCTTCTTTAGGCAAAGTGATAATAGGAGGTGGGATAGGAATATCTTGTTGGCGTCAAGTTATATTGTGAAGCTGATAAAGATAAAAGAGATATCAAAGAGATGATAAAAATAAAAAGGCAATTTTGTTGATTATCCTGATAAAAGAATAAACAATAAATTGAATAGAGAGGGTATTTCGGTAAGTTCACTGAAAAAAGGGAGTGTTTTAACCAAAATGAAGGTGAAAATAGTGTCACCTAAAATATAAATGACTGTACATATCAATATATATGTAAAACCACTAAACATTGTTACAGACTTACAGTCAATCAAGTAAGAGCATTGATTTTGTTCTTCGGAATAAAAAAGGATAAGAGACATGTTTGGGAAGACCCTTATTTGGAGCAAAAAAAAAAAAAAAAATTGATTCTAGAAAAAAGAATCATTTTCCAGAAACATTTTGTATCGCATTTTAAACATAGGATTGAACATGCTAAGAGCACATATAATCAACATCCCTATTTAAGTTCTATTTTATAATTCATCTATTCATTGTAGCCACATTCAACAATGGATCGTAGTACCACACTAAAATTAATTACGAGAGCCTAAAATCTATTTGGTCAATTGAGAATTAAAAGGTAACTAACTAAGCTAGTCTAAAATCACACACTAATCCAGCATGGTCTCTACTTTTTTAAGCTTAAAGAGAAAATTAGACGGAATAACACGAAAAAATGTTATATGCAACATGCAATATGTTATATAAGAGAATCAAAATGAATTAATTTTTAGTTAATTCTATATATAGAATAAAATTTCACAAAATAACTATGTAATTATTTGACTGAAATGACAAAAATTAGGAAAAGAAATTGTTTACGACAACAAAAATTTTGTACGGTTACCAAACACATTTCTATTACAAGAATATATATTTTGTACGGTTATCAAACACATTTTAATTCTTTAAAATTCATTCAAGAAACAGAATTGAAAAAAAAATCAATTTTAATGAGAATCACTTTTTCGGATCAGAATAGTTGCTATGTAGGCCCAGGAGTACTTCAAAAATTCAACCATTTCTTATGTCTTATTATATTATCGGATTATATATCTTGAAAATATAATATTATTTTATTGTATAAATAAAGATGACAACATTTATATATTTTTATTGTTTTATTAGACTTTAAGGATGCATTTGTCAAAGGTGATCAATTCTCAATCCCATCCAATCCTACTCTTAAACAAGGAGCAGATTGAAGGTGCTTGATCGGTCAAGTCCGATTCCCATGCTTATGGTCCGAGCAGCTTGGATTCCTAAAACCATACCCACAATTATCGATTCCCCATTGGACCGACGCTCTTGGAAATTAGACCAAATCAGCTGGTTCAATCCAATCTAATCAGTTCCTTGTCCAGTAGGCTCTTTTCACTCACCCCAGTGTTTATTTTGGGGGGAAAACTCGATTAATTTTCAAAAAAAATTCTCATATCAAATAAACGTATCATAAGTAATAATATGTGGATTATCTAGATAATACCGAAATAAACTCGATTAATTAGTTGAGGTACGCGATCCGTACGAACGCCGCCCCGGACACCTTCGATACAAAAAAAAAAAAACTATGTCTTACTCATGCGCTCACCCAACTCCCATCTATTCTGAGCTCAACATTGGATCCCGACGTGGCGTCGTGCAATGTAGACTGCCCCAATAGATTTTCAACAAGTTTGAGCCAAATAAAATTGAGAAAAATTTTCAAATAAGGATATGAAGTGCTCTCATTTTCCCAAATAAAGGCTTAAAATGAACCTTATTTCAAATAAAGACCTAAATTGTCTTATTTGTTTCAAAATAGGGTCTGATTAAGGATATTCTGGTCATTTTTCTTTTTTGATTTTTTTTCCCATTTCTATGTTTTTCCTTTGTTAAGTAAGAAGGGTAATGTTCATCATGTCAGAGACAACCCATATATGTTGAGGGCCGGCCTCGCCTGTAGCCAGTGAGGGTAGCCCTCGCCCTGGTGAGGTGTCCCTCCCGGCCATTGAGGGTAGCCACACCTTTGGGTAGGGCAAGGCCAAGAGAGACAATTTCAACAGTTTATCGCCGAGTCTCCATGGAAGCACTCACTAGTCATAGGCGGGCCACATTTAGTCGAGAATACTTGAAGGAAATCAGTCATCACCACTTTCGGTGATGAGAGCGACGAGCCTTGATTCTCACACTGGGTTGCCACCGTGAGCCTAGGAGATCGCTAGTCCCAGTTGCGGCGATTCTAGGGTCAAGTGACCTCGACAAGCCTATGAATAGATCTGAAAGGACAGTTCGACCATCACTAAGCAACCAGAAGTGTTATTTGCAAATGGGTGCCAAAAGCGAAGGGAAAAATTTTGTAGAAAAGAGACCTAGGTTATCTTGTAAAAGAGATGATAAATAGTACATATGATAAACATGCAACGGGAGGGAAACAAAGCATAAAAAAAAGAAATAAAATAAAAAATAAAAGGACGAAAATACCCTTGGTCCTTTTTTGGGGGAAAATAACTTTTAAGGGCTCGAAGTGCTTTTATTTTCTCAAATAAAGATCGGAAGTGGACATTATTTTAAATAAGGGCATGAAGTGCTTTTTTTAGTTTCAAAAAAGGGCTTAAGTATGGGTATTTTAGTAATTTTCCTTTTTTTTTTTTTTCTTTTTCCCTTTTTTCTCTTTTTTTTTTTTTTTTTTTCCTTTTTATTTTTGCCCTAGCTCCTCACTAGTGACCAATCTCGATGGGCGGCCATCGGGTGATAGTGGCCTTGCCTAGGCGAGCCTAGGGCAGCCCTTGCCAGCCTCACTTGGGCGAGGCGATGGCTGCCCTCACCAAATCGAGGTGGTCGGCCATATCGATCACCAGCAAGGGGCTGGGTAGGTCGTCCTCGTCAGCCACCTAGCCTGTGGCCGTCAAGGGTGGCCTGGCCTAAAGGTCGACAGCCTTGACGGATTTGGGCAAAGTTCAAAACATTTCTTTCCTTTTTTATTTTTTAGTTTATTGTTCATCATCTTCTTCCTTGCAGGTCTTCATGTTCACCAAACTAGGCAAAACCTTCTCACCACCAAAAATCAAAAACCACTGATCTTAGTTGCAATTCTTTACTGACGCGTAATCGAGGCGAATCTTCGCCCGATCTTGACGAGGCAACCAATTCATCGAGCTGCGAGCAAGGTTTGTGAGGCCGAGCCATGAGCACTTCTCCATTGAGTCGTTCATGGCCAAATCAATCTTCAAGGGCTTCAACTTCCCCAGCTTTCATGCTCGCGAATGAGTTGACGTCCATCGAGGAGTGAAGTCCCCAAATCTTCTTTGACCAATTCAGGAGCGCTGCCCTTTCGCTTGTGCGTGGCTGTTTTTTTTTTAAATAAAAAGGAAAATAGAGAAATAAATAAATAATCAAAATGAAAAATTGACGAAAATGTCCTTTAAGCCATGCATTTTTTGAAACTCTATGGTCACCTTAGGTTGTTATTTGAAACGTACTATGTCACTTCAATCTTTATTTGATAAAATGAAAAGACTTCGAACCCTTATTTGAGATTTTCTTTTCTTTTTTAAACACTTGCCCGTATTTGAAATTTTCCATAAAATAGAAGTTGGAGAGAGTTATAAATAACAAAGTGGATAAATTCATGAAATTAAAAGCTTGAATTAAAAATTGGAGTGACCAAACATATAAAAACCCCAATTTCTGGCTTCTCTCGGGCTTCCATGGCGGTGCCTTGTTAAAATCTCCACAAGACGAAGAAGAAGAAGCTCCAAGACGAACTCCCAAAACTCGCTAGCTAGCCCCCCTCTCTCTTCCTTCGGTGAGCTACAGCTATGGAGGACGAAGCGGAGATATACGACGGCGCGAGAGCGCAGTTCCCTCTCACCTTCGGCAAGCAGTCCAAGCCCCAAACTCCCCTGGAATCCGTCCACAGCGCCACTCGCCGCCACGGCCCCAACCCCAACCCCGCCTCCTCCTCCTCTCCTTCCCCTTCTCTTCCCTCTACTACCTCCGCCGCCTCCGGCAAGAGCAGCGGTCTGCCTTCTCTCTCCTCCTCCTCCAGAGCCTGGCTCGAGGCGGTCCGCGCCAGAAACCCTAGGCCTGACCCTGAGGCTAGAATCGGCTCCCGCGGTGGCGACGGCGAGGACGGTGATCGTGCGGTGATAGGTCCACCTCGCCCGCCGCCGGGATTGATTTCCAGCGATGATGGTGGGGGCGAGGACGATGGCGACGGGGTTATGGTTGGCCCGCCGCCGCCTCCTCCTGGGAACCTTGGAGATGGTGATGATGAGGAGGAGGAAGAGGTAATGATTGGGCCGCCACGGCCACCGAATGTGGATTCGGACGAGGAGGAAGAAGAGGAGGAGAACCAATATCGGATACCTCTTAGCAATGAGATCGTGCTCAAAGGCCATACTAAGGTATCTCGATTTCTTTCCCCTGTCCCTTTGTTGGTAGCTTTCTTAGTTTTATTAATTTGACATGAAGATATTCATCTGGCATCTTACTCTTCGATGCCAGCATGTTAAGCAATCATATTGTCATTGTTTGTGATAGTTTGAATGTGCTTTAGATTTCTCAGCAACTAGAGTAGTGGAGTTAGGAACACATCGAAAAAGGCTGGAGATTTTCAAACAACCCTGTAGATGGCATCAAGTGATTTCTATGAAACCTGTAGCTTCGTAGTGGTTAGCTTTCTGACATTGTGGTTCTGACTTGGTGAAACTTCTGCACAAAATTGCAATGAACAGGTTGTATCTGCTCTTGCTGTTGACCACACGGGTTCTCGGGTTCTATCCGGCAGTTATGATTACTCTGTACGGATGTATGACTTTCAAGGGATGAATTCTCGCCTATCATCATTTAGAGATTTGGAGCCCTTTGAAGGTCATCAAGTCCGTAACTTAAGCTGGAGTCCGACGGCAGACCGATTTTTGTGCGTAACTGGCTCAGCTCAAGCTAAGGTAGCTTTAATGGTACTTGTCATTTTCCTGAAAGCTGCGGTGCATCTTGGCTCCTCTGACAATTATTCTTGGTGACGCAGATCTATGATCGCGACGGGCTTACATTAGGTGAATTTGTGAAGGGGGACATGTATATTCGTGATTTGAAAAATACGAAGGGCCATATTTCTGGATTGACTTGGGGAGAGTGGCACCCTAAAACAAAGGAGACAATTTTAACATCATCGGAGGATGGATCTCTACGAATATGGGATGTGAATGACTTCAAAAGTCAAAAGCAGGTATTTTTTCCTCATATCCCGACTTTGAGTTTGTGTAAAGATATGGTTATTGAGTTGTTGCACTGCTGCATATTTTTGTTGTTTCCCCTTTCACAGTCGTTGCTCTTGATTGAGCTGTTTATACTGAGATTATGTAGGAACATATCTGAGGATTCGAAGCATTCTTTCGATGTACATTGTTAATAGCTGGTCTACTTCAATTTTTCAAGAGGGTATTTTTTTTCCCCCCTTACTGCATATATATAGGTTTGCCGGGCAATCTTCCTCAGTTTCCACTTGATCCATCTGACTTGTGGTCAATATAGATGAAGAAATAAGTTCTGGCAGTCACAAATAAGCTAGTTTTTATTCCCTCCTGTAGGAATTGCAGCATTCAACAATTTTAACATATCGTTTCCCTTCACGCATGGAATTAATTATGATGGATAAAATCTACAAAAGATAATTCTAAATCAGAAAGTTCTAGTTTCTGTAACCGCTTCCAACAATGACTTTCGCCATCTCCCTTCCGTCTCTATCTTGAGCTACTGCTTTTGCGTCAATCCCTATGATGAAATCTCTGTAGACCTTTCTTATGCCAATAAATCAGAAAGTTCTACCTCAATCCCTCCCATCTCGATCCTGAGCTATCTCAATCCCTATGATGAAATCTCTGTAGACCTTTCATATGCCAATGTATGAGTTCTTCAGTTGCTTTTCTGATGATCTGGCAACCGCTGTAGACTTTTCTTGCTTCCATTGAGCTTACGTACGGCCCCTTCTGTTTAGCAACAAATTGTAGAAAAAATTGGCCACTTAAGGTATCTCTTTGCTTGTTGGGTTATTTTCCATAAAGGACTAGAATTGGGCCTTTTGCTAACTTGTTCAGTATATATAGGTTATTAAACCAAAGCTTGCAAGGCCTGGAAGAGTACCTGTGACAACATGCACTTGGGATCGTGAGGGGAAATGCATTGCAGGTGGTATTGGGGATGGTTCAATACAGGTATTATGTCCCCTTTATGTCATATTGGGAGAAGTGATGCTAGGGTGTAAGATTTTATCCTTCTGGTGTTATGGCGATTGTGTTCTATTAGAGTAATTAAATATCAAATCATGCATTCATATAATAGCTTAAGCTTTTAGAATATCTCAAAATCGCATATGATATCAGAGCAGGAGGTCCTAAGCTCAAACTTTTTCAGGCCTGTTTGCCTTCCCAATTAAATATTTCCACGCTTAATACTTGCTAAAAAGATCAGATTAAGCATGAGGGAGAGTGTTAAGAGTAATTAAATATTAAATCACGCTTTCATGTAATACTTTAAACTTTTAGAATAGGGGATAGTGGTCCCACAAAATCTCACATGTTCCCATTTGATTATGATCTACTACTCACTTTTTTTTTTTTTTGGGTCAATTGCCGGATTTGACAGATCTGGAACCTTAAGCCAGGATGGGGAAGCAGGCCGGACATTCATGTCGAGAAAGCTCATTTGGATGATATAACTGGGCTTAAGTTTTCCAGCGATAAGAAAATTTTGTTGACAAGAAGCTACGATGGTTCGCTTAAGGTAATTACATGGATATGACTGAAGCTCGTTCAGTTTTGATTGTCAGTTACATTCAATTTTTGAAGTTTATCTCATCTTCTCATGATACACATTAGGTGTGGGATTTGCGCCTTACGAAAAATCCACTCAAAGTTTTTGAGGATCTTCCAAATCACTATGCCCAGACAAATATTGCATTTAGTCCTGACGAGCAGCTATTCTTGACTGGAACTTCTGTTGAAAGGGAGTCCACAACTGGAGGCTTGTTGTGTTTCTTTGATCGATCTAAACTTGAGCTCATATCAAGAATCGGGATTTCTCCTACTTGTAGTGTGGTGCAGTGTGCCTGGCACCCCAAGCTGAACCAGGTACTAGATGTAACTATATGCTAGTTCAACCTGGAGAAAATACTCGTTAGAATTACTGCACAGGTGTATAAACTCAGGATCCTTTGCTTTTTTCCCTACTAAGATGTGACCAATGATCATTCCATCTCCATCATTGTCTTTTGCTTTGTTATAGATCTTTGCAACTTCTGGGGATAAAAGCCAAGGAGGAACTCACGTTCTTTATGATCCTACTCTCAGCGAGAGAGGAGCTCTTGTTTGTGTTGCTCGTGCACCAAGGAAAAAATCTGTGGACGACTTTGAGTTAAAGCCTGTCATTCACAACCCCCATGCATTGCCTTTGTTTAGGGATCAGCCAAGCCGTAAGCGTCAACGTGAAAAGATCCTCAAGGATCCATTAAAATCCCATAAACCAGAGGTTCCCATGAATGGACCTGGACATGGTGGAAGAATTGGTACAACCAAGGGAAGTTTATTGACGCAGTATCTGCTCAAGGTAAGTATTTCGTCCTCCATTTCAATTCGTCTGTTTTAGTTAGATTCTGAGGGTAACTGAGGATAATTGCTACTTCCAATTGCAGCAAGGAGGCTTGATTAAGGAGACATGGATGGAAGAAGATCCTAGAGAAGCTATACTGAAGTATGCTGACGTTGCAGAAAAAGATCCAAAGTTCATTGCCCCTGCATATGCCCAAACGCAACCTGAGCCTGTTTTTGCAAAATCTGATTCTGAAGATGAAGAAAAATGATGCCCTATCCTATGGTGCTTCTTTTGGATCATTGCTGCAGTCATTGGACACATGAGGAAGAAAAATAGTAATGTTTGGATTATGAAGTGTCAATGTGCAGCTTACCGAAGTAGTATCTGTTCTGTCTTGTGTTATCCCATGGCTACTGGGCAGCATTTGCTGGATTCCATATTTCATTGGATAACCAGGGATAGGACTACTTATTCGGGAGGGGCTAGCAACTATTGCTATCATCTATTGATCCAGCTGGAATGTCAACGAAGAATGGGTGTTCTTTACTCAATTAATTTGAGTGGTCTGCTGGGTTCAAAATAATGGAGACATCAACTCTGAGTTTAAAACCAGGAATTCTCTAGGAAGAATCGCTTGCATTTAACTGGCCTTTTTGATCATATGATGTGCAGTTTATATTATTATGGTTCGAGAAAACGAAAGAGTACCTTTTAACTGCTCTTCTTCAGTCATGGAGGCTTATTTTGCTGAGAGATGTACATTTAGCAGCGTGACGCATAGCATAGCAGTCCTTCGTAGTTATGTGGTTTAGGAGACGGTATCAATTGTTTTGCTCCTTCATCAGATCAATTAAGTTCATGTAACTAAGCTTTTCATTGTAATGGAGGTAGTTTCCGCTACGCATGATATGCAAAGATCTGCCAATGGGGCATTCAGTCTTTCTGTCGTGCCTGTGTGCATTTTGCGTCCTTTTTTATCCTAGCTGCCCTTTGGTTGAAACATAGACGCAAAAGAAGCCAGTTGAAATTTCGATGTTCCTGAGCTTCGTTATTTTGTCATCCCTTTCGTTTTTGACACGGCCTTTGGCATTTTGGTTGCATGCGGTGGCTCTAATTATGGAAAGCTGGAACTTGATAGAGTTACTTTGGGTTATTCCGGATGCTGGGCAAGCAGTGTTTAGTCAGTTATGTTGTTTGACTATGGACGATAGGAAAGTGGTCGAGTGTGTTCTCTGAGTTAATTCAGAACTGAAGATTTGTGGTGGAAAAACCTTTTAAACTGGTGAAAGGTGGAGAGTGGATATGGGCTTTCTCTAAAATTGGGTCAGGTTTCTGAAATCTATGTCGCGGGGGCCAAGAAGGGCAAAAAGGAAAAAGAAGTTGTCTTTGGAAACGAAAGTTCACCATGAGGATCATACGACTCCCTAAGCTAGCACTGCTGGTCTCTCTCTTCGAAAATTTGTCCGGCTTTCATGAATTTGCAGGTCTACATTAATCAGATTGACCAAAGACTTTCCAGTGCAATCAGTTTAAGCACATGGAACTATAGCAAGTACTCTGTCACAAAAAATTGAGTTTGTTGAGGATTCTCACACTTTTGAGTCACCTTGATATGCATGATCAGCAGTTTCAAAATCAAATATTTCCCCATTAATTTTTCTTTAACAAGTGTCTCGGGAAGACTCGTTAACCTAGAATTTAGAGAAATTTCAATGAAAAAACTAATCCACCTGGTCATCCCTCTGTAGCTCATGTCGAAAATCTATTCTAGCTCAATCGAATTCCCACCCCCATACTATGTTCAATAGCTCTCATTCTAGCACAAATGCAAAATTATTTTTGGTTCCTACACTATATCGAAGCATTGTCATAGCTTTTGGATATCTCACCACCACACAGCTAGGTATTTCATATGCATTCAATTTTGTCTGTCAATTCACGCATTAGCCTATTTTGAGTCATATTCAAATTATGAAGCATATCCCCATTACATAAGCGGCATAATAAATCGATGAATGTGAATCTTGTCCAAGTTCCCGACCAAAAAAAAAAAAATTGTCCAGTCAACTTTGGACTTGCATACCTTGTGCGATGTAGATTAGGTAGGTTGCCGCTTGACTTGATGATCAACTACAGGATTTTGTATCTTCTTAGGTAGCAATTGTTTATCATGGAGTGCTAAGAATTAGCAAGTGTTTACTCGATCTAGCGCCGAGGCGGATTATCATGCAATGGTGTCAACAGCTATAGAGATTCTTTAGATATCATTCCTTCGAGAGATTCAGATATTCATCTCTCAAGTCCATCAATATTGCATTGCTAATATCGGTGTACTTTATGTGTCAACTAATCATGTGCTTCATGCAAGAACTGGACATATGAAAAATCATCAACGAGATAAAGTGGCCTTTGTAACACTGTGACTATATGTTCCGTTTGTGCATAAAATTACTAATCTCTTCACGAAGCCACTGTCCAAAAATGCATTTTGAACTCCAATTTCCAATTTTAGGAGAAGTCAAGGCAGTAATTTATCAATCAAGGAACAAGAATCTAAATATGTCAATTGAATCACAAACCGATTCTTGGAGATACTAAAATGAAAGGATTGACGAGTCGTATGATATAGGGATCATCTCATTTATCAGTGATATTATTTCCTTGTGAAACGTTACACTTTGTAATGTTTTAATATAATGGAAACCATCTCCATAATAGCACGTTGAGATTGAGAATCAAAAACCTTTCGTTCTTTTAGGTCACTCCTTCAAAACAACAATCTGTAATGCCTAATGAAGATTGCTTCCCCTAGATTCTATCTGAAACTTTGAAATTCTATTGGACGATCGAGCTTGGGCAAACCAATGTTAGTGTCTTCACATCGGCGCTCTTGTTTCCCAGTCGTACTGCTTACGATTACAAGGACGTACGTTTCACCGTTTACTTTGAATCCAGTTTCTCATTTCCATCTTCTGCTCTTCACATTTTCTCCTGCTTCTTGTTTTTAGTACTCACACTTTGTTCACGCCCTCCAGCCTTTTGCCCTAACACACTTTTTCGGTTTGATCAGCGCCGGCGCTGACATCTGTCCAACCGCAGGCCGTAACACCACATCGATTGCCACAGCTGTCAGCTATATACCGGTTCCCTTCGGACGGCGCTGGCATAATCCCGGTTCTTCTGCGGGGCCATAATGGCACGACATTCGCCTGTTGCTTCTACAGCCAAGCCAATTTGGAAGTTTACTATTAACAACAGCAGCGACAGTGAAGCATCCCGACCACTTCCGTGTTACCATTTCTGTGGTATCCTCTGTTTTATCGGGTCCACGGTGAACCATGCCGACCATGTCACATACTCTTTCTCTGCTGTAGACTGGTGCAGAGGCAACTGAGTTATTACATGCCATGGTTCTGTCTGTTCGCCTAGCTACACTATGATGTTGGTCAACTACATCATATAATAAATGCATGTCCATTCGAAGACAATCAAATGTATCTAACATGACACGCACCACTGAGCGCATATGGTTCTTAACGTTTTGATACGTATTCTTGAAATTCCGACTGAAACTCAAGAAAATGAATTGATATTTGGAGGTTATTACACGTGTTTACTTTTTAACATATCATATTTGAAACATTTATGATCTTACTCGTCTTATGATCCTCGATCTGTCCTTAGGATCAGTCTTCAAACGCTCCTATCATATCAAAGTTGGCAAACATCCATGATTTTCAGAAATAGAACACATGTATTTACTTCTGATGGATCATATTTCTCCGCAAATTTAGTATCGGAAGCTGGAGGCAAATGCCCCTTTTGCTCTCATTAACAACAGACAAAAAAAGACTTGGTTGGTTAGCAACATCTCATTAGCTGGTCGCGCCTAGACAATGAGATTGCATGTGTCACGCCCCGAATCTAACAAGAATAGGGGATGACACGACTGTCTTTTCACCCGAAGACACAGCAGCAAACACAACCAACAACATGTTGTCATCATATATATCCCCATCACATACATGCAAATATATAGAAACCATCACCCAGCATGCTGGTCACAACATCAGAATTTCTATAATCCATCAAAAAGAATATGTACATCTCAGTTATATACAGCTTAGAAAAATACAACTAACTAGCAATTTGTTTCCATAGAACAGCCTATTTACAAAAGAAAATGGATGAATGCAAGAAGCTACCATGAAGATCAACCTCAACTTTTTACTCAATTTAATATAGTTTAAGAGGGAAACACAGGCTCATCAAACGTTTGATACTGGAACTATATAGGACGATCAAAAAGAAAAAGAAAAAAAAAAAAATGGGTATATAGGACGCAAACATTTCATAGACCCTCACCGAAACTGTTAACTCTTCAAGAAGGAAGTAAAGGTATTCAATACAAACGGGAAAAAAAAGGCTTGTTGAAAGTTGCTCTTAGCAATAGCACTACACTATGTATGAACAGAACTATGCATAGCACAGAAAAATTATAAGATCTGAATTCCTTTATTTTGGAGATATTTTGAGTAATGTGCTCCAGCTGAAGGACTAATCAGCTCTTATACCAGTGAGATTGATCGCCTTGAAATAGGAGGGAAAAGGTGTACATAACCACGCTCTTCCCACAAAGTGGCTACAAGAATTTTGAGTTAGAAGATGCCTAAAATCACAACATCATATCCCAAATAAAAGACGGGGATGATGATCGCTTGATTTAGGCAAGACAATGTGCTGATGAGCAATTGCCACAGCACATATCTGCAGGCCCTTGATGTACAAATGGCACATATCTGCAGGCCCTTGACATACAAAGGAGCAGTCTACAAATTAAATTCTTAAAGCCTTCGGCTACAGTAGTCTCTCTCCTATCTATATCTGCAGGATTCTCTAACGAAAGTTGAAAGTTTTGGTTGATGCATTACACTGGTGTTGAGATTAAGTTAGAAACGCCTACTCTCACAGGTTGATATAGCAGCATCTGATAGAACACTAAACATCTGTGTGTCAACAAACATCTGCATAGATCAAGAGAAAGAGAGTTATAAGCAAGGAGTGTTCTAAAGCAGTACCAAGTCAAACTCTATGACCGTGAACCTCATTTAGAATCATGAAAGAATCCAGATGCCCTGACAATGACAAATTAGATATTTTTAAAGCAACAGTTGAGTGACAAAATAGAAATCAGAAACCCCCTGGAATTAAATTGCGCCTAGATAAAATGTGTCACCAGTAGCTAGATGAGGTGTATATATAATAACAGTCCTATGATATTACTCTTGACTTCTCACAAAGGTTATCCAGAGTCATTCAACACCCACAATAAAATCTCGGACAACTGAAGATCACCTCGCCCCTGTACAATTCTTGCTGGAACAGACTTATGACTTGAATCCTTGGTACTCATCAGATTACAATGAGCAAAGGCTTAAAACTGTTGAATAATGACAGGAATTATAATTTATATCTTAAAGCTACCCAAAAGTTTGAGAGAAGGCCAGTAGGATGAGAGAAACTGATATCAACTTAAGTATATGAACCCAATACATTTGCATGAGTGCATTGTTGAAACCAACCAAGCATAAAGAAGGAAATGTGTAAAAAGGGGAGTAGAAGAATCCAATCACTCCGATAACATGTTCATTGCACTCCTGTTTGCTCTAAAAACTCAAGTTGCTAAAGAATGACGGAGGTTACATGTCAGATATCAATACCCATAAATCCATAAATGCTAGAGTTTCAGTTAATTTAAGATGACCACAAGCAATTAAATCAAAGTGAATAATGGACCAGTCATGTAGTCTTGTTTTAATACTGAAGAATGCCCTGGTTATAAGGTTCATCAGTTAAAATTTCTGATTACTTGAAGAAGTCCTGGATAAAAGTCTAACATATAAAAGATGAGACGCTGAAGCTAGAGGTTATAATGCATCAAATATGTATGGCATCATGCATAGTGATTTCCAGGAAGGTAGATCCTACCTTAATAAATGGTCGGTCTCTACTAGGAAAGGAATCAACAAAACTATCTTTAAGCAGTAAAGAAACCTGAAAAGGTACAAAGCAATCACATCTCGATAAGAATATACGTTCCACAAACCAGAGTAATTAGTTATTATTTAATCAGCAAGGAAAAGAATATTATAAACTCGGTCTAACCCTGTCATTATTTGACTGTACACTAGTAATTGTGTAAGACTTCAAATCTGAGCAAAGTGAATCAAGGTAGTTCCTCATTACAGTCAAGAACCTGCCAGCAGCTTCTGCCTACACGCCAACACCAGTTTAGAGACTATCAAACATAAAAAGAATCAGAGGCATATGATGCAAAAATAACAACATATATATTGAAGTATTAAAAATACACACTAAAGTACTGATTAGAAACTCCATGAGGATCATGTGTACCTGCACTTCACTGCAGTTATATACAGGATGCCTTTTAGCAATTGAGCTTTCACGAGACAGTCTAGCATGGATTGGCTTCAATTCAGAAACAAGCTCTCTGTACCTAGGTAGTGCTGGCAAATGACACATTTTCACCTACAAAAGTTAGTTCAATTTGTCAGACTACACCATTCCAGCCAGCCATTACAATCATCTCCAAGTATCTGTCTCATCAAACAGAGGAGAAAATTGAGAGAACATCACTGCAAAAATTTTCCTATTCACCCATCTGAATCTACCCTGCTAGTCCATATACATTAGAGTTCTTTCGTAGTTCTGTTAGTACTAATATACATTCTTCTAGGTAAACCAGTGTAAATCACCAAAAGGGAAAGTAAAATATGATATATGAATTCTCTAGTTCAACATGCAATTGTACATCTGTTCTAAAAAATAATAGATTAGTATGTACAAGGGAATATCAGCAGCAGGTCAGTAAAGAACTTTAACATGAAGCCTAATTTGATCATGCTGCTGAACATTCTTGTCATGGCATAAGATCTAAAGTAATTTGGGTAACTATATGTTGAACCACTACAACCATAACCATAAGTAAGAACAACTGAAATTTTATATGGCTGCTTCATCAGCCACAGACTAAGCTAATCTCTTTAAAAGATCCTCCATCCTACCAAATGAAAAGAATTGGCAACCAAAAACTATTATTTAGCTTCTTTGACAGCACGAATTTGAGAACAATTAACCCAGCCACATCGCCATGTGCCATCTTTTCGGTTATTCAGGGGCTACATGATTTATCAGAACATTGTTCCCTGAGGAAAAACATTTGCATGCTTCTATTTAAAGGGGGGAAAAGGTGACAAACCTGGTCCTTAAGCACATTAACCTGAACAAGGTTAGATGTTTTCATCTTCAAATCAGCAAATTTGTGCTGTATGCCCACCTGCAAAGCCATCGGATCATAACAACATTAAGCCCATGATTCTTCCAACTGACAAGTCTGGCTTACCAAAGGATGAGTTAGAAAAATAAAAAACTTACTATAAAGGGAACTGGAGCATCAAGAAAATCAAACATTTTCTCAGGCAGAACCTGAAAGCAAACAATAGAGATTCACAATAAAAACCACCACCAACTCAAAATTCAGCTAATGCAAGTACATTACGGAAAAGATTTTCCGCATGGAAACAATTAATAAAGACAATCAATACATCTAAAAAATGGTAAAATCTGGAAAACCAAAGACTTTGTCAAAATGATGCCGGCATGTTGTGCATTTAACAGATCACAAGTCATAAATAATATCGGTCTCAAAAAAATCCCAAGAAGAGGGAACGCCAGTTTAGTCTTAACATCCTGGTTAAAGGATCTCTCATTCAAAAGCTTAAGCTATTAGGAAGCAAAAGTAAGCAAGTGAATTAGGCTAGTCTTAACCCCATCCACGGCAATGTAGAGTTTAACAACCCCTCTAATGCCACATCACCAACTAATAGCCACACAAGAATGCCTTGCATGTGTTGTAGGCATTCTAGACCTGAAAATCCACGAGAATTTAAGCAATTTAACAGGACTAAATGGGCGTTTCAATACCAGGTCAGAGGATTTCCAACCCAAACAGTTAAGCAGTTAGCTGAAAAGAGCACATATGTCTATGAGATCCATATTTACTCCATGCCTGATGAAAGACCATCCGACAATACCATGTCAGAGGATTTCCAACCCAAACAGTGTGCACAGCATGCAAGTCATTGCTGTAGTGCTTGAGAGACATAAGACAATCTGGAGTTCAAACTTACGGGTAGCAATAAACTCTGCCATTCAAATGGTCGAATCATGGGAATGAGAGACAACACAGAAGCTGATAGAATACCCTGCATCAATTCAAGTCCTCGTTACAGGCTGATAGAAACGTGTAAGCATAAAGCACACTTCAAATTTACCCAGGTCCAACAACGTCATTGGACTTACCAGATTGGGGCATACTAGTACAATCTGTTTTTCTAATAGAACACCAGCAACCAACCATAAAACCTGTCATGAAAAGTGTGAAAGTACCAAATTCAAACTCATTTTCAAGATCAGTATATGTAAGCCTCAAAATAGCAAAAAGTTAAAAAGCAGAGGCAATACCAAAGTGAAAGGAATCTAAATCTCAAGCATAAATTCATCATGAACAGTATGAAAGACTTTTTAGAGTACAACAAAAGATTCTTGGAAACTACTCAAAAACCAGTTTAAGGTCACCTTACATTCACTACCTTCTGGTGACTATCGTCACTTGTATCCTGGATAATCAAAAGCACTTTTGAGCCATCAAAGGAAACTCAAGGTTTCCTCAAGGAAAATATTTAACCGTTAGTCATAGGATATGATGGACTGCTCCAACACCATCCATTAAAATGGCAAACTACATTCATCTAAGATTTGGAAATGTTTTTTTTGTTTGATACCATAAAAAAAACAGGTGGAATTATGTTCTCTACCAAGGAAGAGAATACATGATTTGAATTGAATCCAACTTCTTAATACAAATAATCTTAGCAAATCTCGAATGGAAGAGAAGTAATGATTTCTAAATCTTGGATTCTGATGGGATTAGGATAAGAGTAGCTTCTTCTCTCCCTATACGTTTTTCTGCTAATTAGCAAGCTTAACTTGCATGCATGGTCGGAAGCAATAAAGATAAGAGAACTCTTTTTCTGGAGATAACATATACTTTCTTGCGGAACCATCAGAAGCATCTAGTAAAAGGTTTCATATCTGACGAACATTACTGAAGAATTTGTAAATTGAGGGCTTTACACTTTCAAGTGAGAGAACTCGACAAATAGTTGCAGTTGTCCATATAGAGAGCGCAAGAGCTGTCTCTGCACAATCTATCTTTGCATGGTCCTTTCATCAAGTTAAGCCATGTTAGTTGGACAAAACAGTAACAACACCTTAAATGGTAAGTCATCAATTATAACAGTACAAAAATCAGTAAAAAAGGAAGTTACCTCAGCATTTTCCAATAAATCTAATAACTGTTTACTTAGCCCAACAGCAGATATGGGAGGTCGCCTGTATGAAATAGCCTGAAGATGTTCAAGAGGCTGAAAAACCATTTCACCTCCCCTTGGTGGAAGAGGCAAGGCATGATAACTGCAGACTATCTGGAGCAAATCATTTTTAGTTTCCTATAACAAAGACCACAGAATGAAGAGATGAGCAGACAAACAAAAATACATTTATAAATCCCGATTTATCTAAACATGTGGGAGAATAGCAAACTCACTCTCGCCCACTCCAGTATTACATCATCATTTAGTTCCCTTTGAGAATTTGGAAAAAGATCATCGTCCTCATCTTCTGACACCACACTTCTCACTGGACTGCCAAAGAACAACAGGGCATTACTGTCATTGCACTGGAGCATCAGAAGCACAAGTAAAAACTAACAGAAGATGTCCCAAAAATTGGAGAAGCAAAAAGGTATAAACTGCTAGTTAGTATAGAGAAATTAAGACGGATCCATTGGAATTAGGAGTTAGGATGCAGCTAATGTTATATGTTAACTACCTGTAAAGAGATTCAGAACTCCCCAGTCGCTCCATTATAGGGTTCCTATGGCATAAGAATGCCCCAACTTCTGGAGAGTTATGTCCATTTTCATAGCATTCGGACATCCGTTCCAGACACTCAGAACGAGTTTCTGAGATCTCAGAAGTATTGTCATCAAAATGTGACATCGGCCTCCCAACACAGTTATTGATTTGCCTCGCGTGACTCAACTCAGAAACATCACTCGCAATAGCACTTTCAGGCGACTGCGTTTCCTGGATCTTAATTGAAGAAGATGAGACACCACTATCTCGTGCTAGACCAGCGGCAGCAGCGGTAAGGGCAAAAGCACTGTGAAGAGGTATTGCAGATGCCATCCAATCTGTACGACAGTCATCATCATGATTCTCATCATTCTTACTCATTAGATCGTGTGCATTGGTTTCTGAAGGAATGTAACTGGAGAGAGTCATTTCATTAACAAATCGCGTGATCCGGTCAAGACGCTCCTGTGCGATGATACTGCATTGAATTATGTGGTAACCACAGAAGCCAAACGTTAAGCATTATTCCCTGTTCTGTCAATCAGTGTTAAAGTTTAGGCAACCATAGCAATGCAAACCTGTTCAACATCTCGTAGTGTAACTCAAAGAAAGGAACTCTAGTTAACAAACAGTAACAACGAGGAGCAGAGACAAGAAAACGACATCCTCCAGATGACTGAGTAAGAGGTGACAAATTTCCAACAATGCCTGGTGGTCTCTGAACAATTTCTGGTACGAGCAAACAAACTCCATAAAGAGTTGCGTTGTCTGCCATCTGCTTAAGTATATGACATTCTGTTAGAAGGGTATAGCAATCCTGGGAAACAAATGAAATCCCAGAAACAAAAGAAAGGAGAGCAATGAAAGTTTACACATCCAAGGAAGTCATATAATGTTGCAACTATACTAGCCCTTTCCCCAAGGAAGACACATCACCCTTTTTGTTCTTTGCAACTATAATGTATGTACCCAGGTGACCGAGTGCATACGAAAAATTTCCTTTCTTCTCTCCACAATCACTAGAAACAGAAAATGGTAAAATGATTCATCCGATCACCTGAGGTGATTGATGTCTATATTGGTTTATGACTTCTCTTTCCTTCTTTTCCTTGTCAAAGTTATTTTGCCACTTGGATATGGCCAACCCAATAAAGCAGAAAAGATAAACCTCCTGCAAGTTCAGACGAACCTTGCGCTTCCGATATATTCGTCAACACAACCAATTAATTGAATGAATATATTTTTAGTGACAACAAGAACATAGAACACGGCAGAACTCTTCATCTTCAAGAATATGGGAGAACACAAGTATCAATGAAAAGATAAACCTCCTGCAAGTTCAGATTAACCTTGCGCTTCCACAGATTTGTCAACAGAACCAATTGATTGTATGAATATGTTACTATTGCGAACAAGAACATAGAACATAGCAGAAGACTCTTTGTTTTCAAGAATATGGGAGAACACATGTGCATCTCGAGTTAGATGAAACGTGATCACGTGTCTCTCCACCATTAGATCTCACTTTCTTAACATGATGCTCAAAATTAGCAGCATAAATATTCAGTGACATAAAACAACAGCCGATAGCTGTTTCATGCCATCTTATCGATGGAATCTATTTCCAAAAAAGTAGGAACTGGTCACAACTCTGCCTAAGCCATTCTCATGTCCCAACAAAGGAGGAGAGAACGCAGCAAGTAGTTGACAGATTGCGGTTTGACTCAGATGTTTCTAACGAGTATCTAAGGACGTTGGATATATAGATTACATAGGAGAGGTTTTTGATTTGATTGGCATATAGAGAAAGAATTTACTCAAATTTTAGACAAAAGTCTTTGCTAAATATTGCCATCGTAATTGACATCTAGATCTAAGCACATGTATAGTTCAAGGAATTCAGAAAACACATCACAAGTAAATAAATAAAAGAAAATAAATTGATCAGAGCAAAAATGGACCGACACCATCGAGAAATCTAGTAGCGTCTCTTCCCATATGATGACAATGAAATGACCAAACACATGAACAACATGATACAACTGTAATAAATGTCACTAACATCAAGAGATTGTGAGTCCCCAGTACTTCATACAAAGTCTAGTCGAAGTTTTGAACAAATTGAGCATCCCATTCAGTATATAGGGTAAGGAAACAGCAAGAGACTTGCCTTAAATGAGAAAAGAAATGATAAGTCGTCCCGGCCCAAATGCTCCTGTTAGTTCGAGAAAATGTAAAATATCACATTATACATGGAGACGAACTTCAGACATCAAATTCACTTGGTAATAATTAAAAAAAAAAAAGACTTTACCATCCCATAGATGAGTAAAGAATAAAATGCTCTTCGGAGAAAAATTATGCTGATTGTGCAAATGCAAATTATAAGAAGATAGAAAATGAAAGTATACAGGAGAGAAGGCCCAGAAGGAGAATTTATGTCAGTAAGCACGTATATAGCTGATACAAGGAGACATCAAGCTTTCCTGACAGCAACCTAAAGAAGACGCTTACTAAACTTTCTGTAACAGATCTCAGAATGTCAACTTTTTAACACAGTAAGTATCCATATCTAGTTAATTGCATGATATAATTTTCATAGAACATATATATCCATTATAACGTACCTTTCATGGAAAGGATAAGTAAACCTTAGGCCGATGAAAATGGCTCCCTTTATCAGCCAAATGAGCCCGACCAATTTTCTAGTACTGTAACATTTTTTTTTAATCAAAGTCGCCTGGGTGAACTCTTAGGCCCAATTCCAGGCTTGACAATTAGGTGGGAAAAGGACACTATAAGTGTTATTAATTTCGTACAGCGTTCACTTGAGAGCCATCACTTTTTTCAATCACTTGAGTGCCATAAGTTGTGTTTGACCCTCATTTGAGGACCATAACTCTTAAATCGATCATTTGACTGTCATAACTTTGTGAAAATGTTCACCACAAGTGCTATGCCATGTCAGATTTTCGGCACTTAGGTGAACTTTTTTTAAAAAAAGCTAGCACTGAATTATCGACTGAAAGTTGTGGCACTCAAGTGATCGCATTTTCAAAATTGTGGCACTCTAGTAGTCAAAAATAAAGTTACAGCACTCAAGTGAACATCGTACGAAACTTACAGCGCTTGTGGTGTGTCCTTATCCCACAGTTAGGCCTATATTTTGGCTTATGCCCAAATTGAGGCCATCCATTCCTCAGATCTAGTCCTAACAACAATCCATATCGCTACCTTATAGTCACGACTGTATCATTTCCCACCTCAACCTTAAAAGAATTTCCCATAAGCATCTACAAAGGCTACAATAAATCGAGCTCCATGTACCTCATTGATAAAATCAATATGATGGAAAGACCTTAAAAAACTACTTCTTTAGTGGGTTTGCCTATTATGTTGATGTTGTTTCCACAAACTTCATGCATGCCTGACACCATTCTAACTTTTTTATTTGAAAGAGTCACTGAAAAAATGCTGCCACCAACTTTATTCTGTAAAAGCATAATTGAATGAAAGCTAGAAGAATAAAGTAGACGAGAAACAAATGTCGATTATGAACAGATATAGGACACAATTTTGAGCACCATACTCTACATTCAACGGTCTTAGAGAGCATCCATGAGAATATTCAGTGCGCAACTGAGAAGAAACGTACTGTATGGACCAAAAAATCATTCAACAGGGCTAGTGTTCACAAGAAGGGTGTACTTATATTTCTGCGAGAATAGGATACACAACAATCTTATGTACCTGTCCATAAACAAGTTCATTTAGGTCACTTAGAGAGGGAGTTCTCTCCAGCATTTGTGCCTGCACCCATTACGTAAAGCAAAGATTAGATATGCCAAGGTTGATGCACAAATGTAAGTTCAATATCAACCAGCCTCAAAGCATGTGAGGGATGAAGTTACATGTGCGGGACCAACCGTTTCTTCTGAGAGATATAAATTTTCATAATTATCTAAGGACGAGTGGAGCTTTCAGTGTCAGTAGCCATGAAGAGTTAGCCAACCAGCTAAACATTTCTCACTCCCATGCATCTCCATATGAACACATAATGCACTATTGGTTTTGCCTCTGTACGCTTAGAAGATCTGTGATCGGAGGAACCTATGATCTTCTCTTTTCAGGACCAAGTTGGCAACAACTCTGCTCCCATAAGAAACTTTTGCTAATTCTTTTGATCTAGTATTTCTCTCCTTGCCATTCAAACACTTAATATTGATGTTAGAATGAATTAGTGTTTCATCAAAACTAATATGTTAATGATTATTTACCATGGCACTTTCCAAGTACTAATCACTTCAGCTTACTATTAGTCTCTCTTGCTCTCGTGTGCCAACTGATTTAATGCAGTAAGTATCATATCCAGGTCATTAGCAAACAATTCAACCAGAAATGCTAATCTGAGGATCAGCCCACAATGTATGTTTAAATATACTTGAAACTTATTTTCGCATGTACCATGACTAATGTGGATAAGGACAGAGAAGAAGCAGATTAATAGCAGTCAAAATCAGAAATATTAGACGAGTCAGTGCCTTGACCAAGTTTCGATACCATGTTGGACACCCATTTGGCAAAATGCTTATATTGTCATAAAACAACCTTATTCAGTAGGTCAAACACGTTGCCTGAAACTTATCAAGAGGTAGCTGCACATATCAAGAGGTGGCTACATGGAGCAATATCAGGATACCTGGTAAAACTGAAGTGACAAAATTGTTCATAGTAAAGTCGTGACGGCCAAAAGAGAAGATAGCTCAACAAAAGATGGCAAAAGATGCAAAGGGAATTTCCTTAAGTGATATTAAACATTATCAAAGAACTCCAATACGTATGAATTTAGTAATGACTAATAGAGTAGATTCAAATTTATTTGGGTATTAAAAGACTTTAGACTCACACCTTAACACCTCCAGGAAAACAAAATGCTGCTAAATCCCTCTGTCGCATTGCTAACCTCTTGCCAGGAGGATATTTAAATAGTATCTGTGTTTAGGAAAAACAAGAGACTACCGTTAGGTTGCCTTCAAAAGAAATGACTCCTGAAAAAGAAAATACTCAAGTAACTCGCAAAAGTAAGTAAACACAAAACAGGCAAAACAATCTATTAGTGCCATCTTTATGAAATTGAGGCTGGCTAAAACGTGAATGCCCTGCAAGCTTCAACAAAGAGCCACATATCCAAATCCACGATGGAAAACTAAAAACCATCTAGTCAGCCATATAGCAAGTTAAAAGGTCAAGAGTATCTACAATGGCAGATTTAAGAGATATCTGCCACGACTGCCAAATTCTTTGCGGGGGAGGGAGAGAGATCAGTGATTTTGCTATTCCTTACACTTCACCTGAGGCTCCAATGTTGGAAAGAAGGCGCCCGATTCTGGAACAATTTGGAGTCTATTAATTCAGATTTTGCCATCTCTGACTCCCATTTTTTCCTCTTAATAAATGCATCCTCCACAACTTCCAAGTTAGCATCTGAATGAAGACCAGCAATGATGAAATGTTCAAAGAGGGAAGTTGGTGGCACATTAGCGTCGTTGTCCTACAAGAACAACTTCGCATTACTGAAATGAACAGATAAAGTTTAGACAGTGCATAGCCATTCACCTTCATGAATTCTGGGGTATTGACGGAAGAGAGCCAACTCAAATGAGGGATGCACAATATGTAAAAAAGGACTAAACAGAGCCCACTAAACAATAATGAAATGATGTAGATGATGAGAGAGACACTACACAATGATATTGTCTAAATCACAAGAGTAAAAAGAACTTCATTTGTCTTAGAAATGTATTAATATTACCTCTAATTACATACCAAAAAACTCTCTTACAAAGAGACTTTTTCAAAGAACACGGGAAAAAGGCAAGCTTTGAGCAGACATGGCATACAAGAATGATGGATTCTTAGTAATGGCGTAAAAAAGAGATTGATCAACAATTAAGAACACGTTTTTTTTTTCTCTCTGCAGAGAATAATTTTATATGACTGCACTTGATCTCAATTAAGTTTCTTGTTGTAGAAGGGTTTACTGCAGAACTCTTGACAATGTGATTCCTTAAAAGTCGATAAAAGATGGTTAACATTCATAAAGTCCTTAGAAGTACAAAGTGAATTTGTATATCATTCCAGAATGAGAAATGCTGACTGCATTAAAACTGGCTCACACAGTCTTCTCCCAACCCATAAATTCTAATGAAGGGGGAAAAAGAATCAAAATCAACATTTGTGAATTCCTTTAGTTTTGATTTGCTTATTCAGCAATACAAGGTAAGATATCAATATATGTCATCAATTGTCCAATAATTATCTAACTAGCCTTATGTTTGGGAGCACCAAGGGGGATGGAATTTGGATTTTTTTTTTTAAAAAGCATCAGAAATATTTAATTTTCCCTCCACAATTCTCTCACAACAGACTTCTTCCCATTTTGCAGCCAGATTTCATCACCTCCCTTTTCTTTCTCTTCCCAAACATAGCCTAAAAGTACAGACTTCATGAACAGCAAACTGGTGAAGATGCTAACTCTTGTATAACATTGACCATAAACTATCCAGACAGGTATCTGTTTCGTTGATGAAAATTGCTTGTGTGCCATTTAAGTAAGTAGTTCGATAAATTAGCAAGAACAGCTCATTTGTTGGCAACAAGGCAAACTCTGTAGCATTATCTAACTGATGAGAAAACAAGAAATGCCAAATGTCAGTCTGTTTCTTTAACTCAGAGAAGTTTAAGCATAGCAGTCAAAGCAAACAGGTTCGAAAGAAGGAAGGCAAAAGGCAGAAAGAAAAGATAAGGTACCAGAGGTCTGGCGTGGAGCTGATACCACTGCCGCTTCTGGTTCGCCAATACCTCAGGGTTAAAGCTGGACCGTCGGCGTTGCTCGTCCGAGCTATTGCCCCACCGCCAAGCCTTCTGCATCTGAGACTTCCATCTCTGAAGATTGTTGCTCCTCCTGTGCATCACATCGCTCTGGCTGCGCCTGTGCCCCGGCTGGACACCAGAACCGCCAGTATAAACACTGTGAATCGCTTCATTAGCCACTCTAATCGCCTCCTCAGAGAAATGCTGCAGAACATAATAGGGTGACGAAGGGCCTCTCCTCTTGTGCTTCACCATCTTCTTCGCTTGCATTTTCAATTATAGAGCAACAAAATCAGCTCTCCCAAATGATCATCTCGCCGACCAATCCATTTCAAAACTGCCTAGCTCGTTTGCTCCCGCCGAATCCACCGCTCTCAACTGAAACACTCCAGCATAACGTCACTTCTCAAAAAAAACATTGCTTTTCCTTCACGCACTGCACAACAAGCTCGAACCATCGGAGCTCGAAACCACGACTCCACGCGCGAAGGTGGCGATTCGCATTCAGCCCCCACGTGCACCCAAATGCACAGCCTCCCACCACCATTTCCTCGATTCAGAAAGCGAAAAACCAACAACAATGATGACGAATCAATGCGGCGAGATCGCAAACGGCAAAAAAAAAAAAATTTCCACGACATTTAATTCGTAATAAATCGCAGGGCCCCTAACGGAATGCGAAGGATTACGAGATTCCGAAGTTCGACGGGAACGTCAACGGACGAAAACGACGTTCGGCAGATGTTCCGACACATTACGGAGGAAATCAGGACTGAAGTAAATGCAATAAAAGCTCGGTACGACGCAATCTCTGCTGTACAGCGACAGAGACGACACAGGAAAAACGATGATCATGCGAGAATCAGGCGAGACGATCGATTCGATACTTGCGAACGTCGCCCGCTTCAGTAATGTCGAAGGAGAAAGAGAGAGACAATTTTCTTTTGTTGGCTAAAAGTAGAAGGTTTGGCTTGCAGTTTGTACACGCATGACAAAATTACAAAATTATGCAACAGGTTGGAGTTGGGGAGGTGATAATCATAAAATAAATAAATTTTATTGATTATTTAATAGCAAAAATAACACAAATAATTCATAACTTTAATCGAATACTATATTGTAGTCCTAAATTTTTAATTTGACTAATCGAATCTTCTGAATTTGAACTCAATATGTAACGTGGTTCTTAAATTTTACAAAACGTTTAACTTAGTCCTACTATAGATAAATGTTCAATGTAGTCCTTTTATCGATTCAAACTCATGTACTAAATTGAATATATTCTAAAATTTAATATTGGTCAAATAAAAGTTTAGATATTATTGTTATATTGAGTACAGTGATTGTAATTCATTAGATCAAAGTTTGCTAACTATTTTTTGTCATTATTCCTAATTACATCGATATTTATTTATTGTTTGTTTATTTATTTTTTGCCAGATGGTAGTTGCAGATAAGAGAAAGGCGAGCGCTTGACGTTCGAAAACGGGAAAGGCCGCCCGGATCACGATCTCCAATCACTTTTGTGAGAACAGCGCCGAACATTCCTTGGGCTTAACTGCGCGCCAAGTTGTCCCAAATTCCAGTTTTCATTACAGGGGGCCCCACTCGCAAGTACAAGGAATCACCCAATGGTCGACGAGAAAAATCGATCAACAACAAAAGCAACAGAATCTAGATTTAAATGAAAC
>JAGVVM010002882.1:0-24824 GCA_019149425.1 Psidium friedrichsthalianum
TAAAGGCTACGTGGGAATCTCCACCCCCTTCACGCAACATGTAAAGTGCTCTTCGATGGCAAACTAAGTCCGGTATTAGCAACTTAAAATCTTGTATTCATTGCTTCTGTGAAGTGTACTTGTAAAGCTCCTATAGTTTTATTAGCCATAATTCAATTGAAAATCGCACTGGCGGCAGAATCTGACAAATTATGATAGGTACGAACTTATGAGAGACTAAACCGCATCAGAGGGAGGGGGTCAGAGGTGGGGGGGGAGCACCTAGCGTGGGGAAAAAGGGGGGAGCAGGGGAGGGAAGGGGGGATAGGCGCGGGGTGTTTCCTTGACCGAGGGGCGGGGCCCACTATATAGGGGGAAAATTTGCAATCAAGGGAAGGAGACAAGGGGGTACGGGGGGGGCGGGATATTTTACGCGGGGGTGGGCAAGCAGGATGGAAGTTGTGGGCAATAGGGGGGGGGGGGACCTACATAGGGCTAGTGGAGTTTTTTTTTCAAGAAATTATTTAAGCATTCGGAACCTATACTTGAATAGGGGGGTAAAATAACACTTCAATTAGCACATATTTAATCCCTGATTGCTCATATTCATACTTCTCCTCTCCAGAGTTTCATTCACATGTTGCCATTCACCAAGACTTTTACTTTGGCAGGTTTTGAGATAAATCAGTAGACTGCAGAGGAACAACCATGGCAGCCATATATCCATACTGCCCTTCTCAAAGGCAGTATTCCACTATAACACTCAGCTAACGAGTATGAACATGAATAAGATACTTCCATCCTGCGGTGTCATCACTTGTTTGCTTCCCACATAGATCCCAAATCACCTGTGACTCAGCTTTTCGAACACACCACAGATGCAGCTACCAGAAAGCTGTCATTGGATGTCAAAGCGTGCCAATCCTAACCTCCGGTACTGATATCACCCCAGAACTGCAATTTATTGTATATCATAGCAAATAAACTTCAACCTTTAGAGATTGGATTACTAGGAAAATATGCTATTTACAGATAAGGGAGTGCAAAACTGCAAATACGAGTGATGCAACAGTAGCTTACCTCTTAAGTTTACATCACCAATAGCTCGTGAAAACAGCAAGTTGGCATTTACACGAGCGACACCACCCCCTACGAGAACATGACCACCAAAGCTTCTACTCGAGACCTTTCGTCATCCCTATCCGGATGATGGTCACGAGTTAATTCTTGAACAGAAAGATGGGTCACACCATACCAAGTATTCAGCTTCAAGTCTGCCCTTTCCTTGAAGATAACGAGTCCCATCACGTCTTTTCCGCTTGTATAACCTCAAAATGTAGCTGCAACAAGCCCATTGGTTAGGTGATCTTTAAAATAATAAGTAAACTACAGTATACGTTTTATGCAGGCAGAGAATCCATGAATAACCGAACACACAATTGCTCAAGATGCGATAGCATATGAAAGCATAAAATCCCTCTTTTGCATCTGGCAGGGGATTGGAAATTTTTTCAGAGCACAAAATAGCCTTAGAGTCCCCAACACTGCAACTAAAATTGGCCATCTACTGTTAGAACAACCCGTGGCTGTGGATCCAGAGCCAAGATTCTATTTGGATGCTTCCTCCATAATTCAACCCCGAATTGTCCTCCAGAGAGACCCCCAAATGCTTCCGAAAGAACTGATAACATGTAAATTGTTCGAACACATGCCTTAGAAAATTTGGCATCAATAATCCCGAATTGCCCTCAACAGCGCTTCTTTCAAAACATCCAAGTGAGTAGGATAATTATTAATGCCCATTGGTGACAAACCTTAAATCTGTCAAAGCATGGAAAGCCAGAATCAATGACAAAAGAAAGAGCCTTGGAGATACTGAACACCAGAGCCTTTGTGGAACTAAAGCAATATTCACAGAGCACCAAGGAACAGTGAAGATATTGATTTCAGGAACGAAAGAATTCGTCAACACACAACTGTCAGTGGCATTCCATGGCTTATTGTATGTAAAGAATGCATAGGACAAGCAAACTGCATATGATACACTTGCACAGTAATAGCCCACATATTGCCATAATAGGTCCTCAAAGGCTCAAAGTTTAAAACATAGCCGGCTAATATTAAATTATTTTATATTTTTTTTTTGATATATTGCATTAATGTGTTTAAAGGGTGAATGGCACAGCGAAGTGGGCAAAAACCTCTGGCCAACGCGAATGAGGGGGGGGGGAAAAAGCCCGAGAAAAGAAAAAGGAGGAAAAGAAAGAGGGGTCAACATGCTAGTGTTGTGAATGCTATTGCTAAAAGCTCGGAGAGGGTGGGGGGGCTTGGAAGGGGGGGGTTTATAATCCGTTATCCCTGCGAGCACTTCATAACATTGGGTATCTTCCTACTGTCATATTAACTCATAACAAGTACCTCTTTACCATACTTTTCTTATGGTCATCTTCCATTTTCCTTTAATTTAGCTGTTCTGCGAATCTTTCTTATTCTACCCTGGGACAAAAAAAAAAAAAATACTAAACTTTAAAACACTTTCATTTTTCCTTTTACCGGAGTAATATGTATTTTTCGCTAAAAGGAACACCACAGACTTTAACAACAGACACACATTCAAATTCATAACATTTTAAGAGCTGAACATACTTCCAGTGCCATGGATAGCGGACACCTTCCTAACCGCTATTAAAAAAGTGAGATCTATTGGTATCCAAAGAGACGAATCATGTCTGATAATCATAACAGATTATCGTAACAAAAACAGCAAACTACAGCCGCCTAAAAATCATACCTGAATCCTACGAACAATCTACAAAACAGGCCATGTTATCCTGTATTCTAAACCCTGAAAAGTTCCTAACTGAGAACAAATCCGCTACCAGTGTATTCCACAGAATGGAAAGACGGCTCACGTGGGATCTTAAAAAGTTGCACAAACGCAACGAACGACCTAAGCAAATGCATTTGATGGGACTAGACATACCATTTTTCTTTTGATTTATCATCATACACGATTTAACAAAAAAAAATATCCGATTCAATATCCAGATCAATCAATTCGTTGGATAAGTATTTGTTTCTCCTGTATCATAACAAAGTTGTTTTTAATTATCAACAAATGTTTTATTTTTTTTTGTTTTTCCAAAAAAATGGACACACTATTCAAAACATTTTAGCTGAAACATACTTCCAGTGCCATGGAAGACACCTTCCTAACCGCGTATCAGAAGAAGAAATGTATGATATCTACAGCCCTATACCCTGATCTACAAATCCAGTGTATTCAGATAAGATGCTCACGTGGATCTTAAAAAGTTGCACGACTGCAAATCAATTGGAGAATAATTTTTGATATCTACATTGCAATATCCAGATCAATCAATCGTTGAGAAGTATTTTCTGTGATCAACAAGTGTTTCCGAAATGGACATGTGAAAGGAAACCATAGTAATTATCCAACGAAACATTAGCAGACATTCATGCCTGAAGCAAATGGTAAGCCTTTAAAGAAGTAATTCTTTCAAATGATGAAGAGATTAACAATTGAATCAGTAAAGTTAAAACTTGATGAAGACTTAAAACTGTTACATTTGCTTCTGAAAAATAGGTTCTTCCACTGTTCTTTGCTAGTAAGATACCTAGCATATTTTTTTCTCTTATTTTATCTCATCAACTTAGTTGGTAGTAACTGATTTTTATCATATATAGATGATTGAGACTATTTCATATACCGCTCTTGATATGGAATAAACTGCATTAAGTTATCTGACAACATCACTAACTCAACCAATAGTTCACTTATAATGTCAAAAGTCACAACTAAGAATAGTGTTCTAGAGATTCCACAAATCCTTAAAAGTTCAACCATAATCTGAAATGAGCTTACAACAAGCAGCCAAACCCGAGAGGCCCATCACTCATCTGGTGGGCCAAAATAGAACTTGCCTAGCCCCAATTTGAAGGTGGACAAGCATAAGTGCTCACCTTCAATTCCGGCCCTGAAAACTTCTATATGTACGACTTGGTTTTATACATTCGACAAACAGTGGCAAGGCTCTTAGGCCCATTTCGGACTAAGTGCAGGCATTAGGTAGCCAAGTATCTTTCCAGATGGCACACAACAGCCCATGCATCAAGGGTCTCTTAAATTTGTTAAACCGAGAGCTCAGCTGAATGATTAAGTTTTTAAGAGATATCACATCATAGGTCCACATGGTCATCCAATGCCGTAAGCATTTGTCCAAGTCATAACAAGAATACCTAAAAAGCTTGTAGACGCATCAATTCAAAAGCTTTTCTCATTCTACCTACGTTCATTTTTTCTTCTAAATTAGATCAATCATTTCATGAACAAATAAAGCCACCTGAAAAGATCTGGCTCTCGCAGACTTAACTCTTCAGCCCAATTAAGAACTTGAAAAGCCAGCTCAGGCTCTCCCTTCTCTACCAATCTTCCAGCAAACTTCTTCAACGCAATGGAATACGTTGAATCCAAAAGAAAATAAGTATGCAAAAGAAAGTATTCAAATAAAAGCTTTGAAGCCATCTCACTAGCTTCTGCTCCATTATGTCCGTCAAAGACTGCTATGATTCCAACAGTAACCTCCTCAAGCCCTGATTTACCTGTTTCAGCAATGTATTGTATTCTGTATGTCAGAGGAGCGATCTATAGAAATAATATTTAATCAAATTCACAGCTGATTGCCCAATGTGCCATAATAATTCAATTAAATCCTGCAGCTCAATTAACTAATGCGTGCACTTAATTATCTCCATTTAGAGGACACCAGATATCATTTACACCAATATAAATATATATATGAGATGGACGAAAGCCTCGGAAAATTACTTCCAGTTTAGAGGATCTCACGAAACTTGCTGTAGACATTATATCCAGTTGGAGTAAGGTATAATTATTAAGAACCTCCAACGCTAGGACATATCTGAGGGGAAAAAACAACAAAAAAAAAAAAAAGAATGCAACAGCCCCATCTCCCCCTAATTGCAATGGTACTCAACCTCGCACTGATCAGCCAGTATTAATGTAGAACCTTGGCCTGTTTCATGATTTAAGACCTGGGGTAGTGAATATGGTTTATGAAGAAAAAGTACAACTATCCAAAGAACATCTCGGTAGTAGCTTATAACTAGGAGTCCACTCCACCAAAAAGAACTGACTATCTCGCATGAAGGATAACAAAAGAAACACCAGAAACAGGACCTTGATTTTTCCTTTTTCAGAAGTAGGCACTTTCATTTCTTTACATTGAAATTCATACTAAGGCCAAGTGATACAGAAAACGCCACCCTGACGTTGATTCATTTTTCCCTTTCCTCTGTTAATTGTCCTATGTGTCAGATGAGACTCTGCAAATCTAAAGGTCAGGCCATAAATTCTTGTGAATTGAAAATTTACTCAGTCCCAACCAATTAGACTAAGGAATTGAACTTAGCGTAAAGCTTGCAAGCTGGCTCGCAATAGCATCTGCCTAGAGTACAGGAGAAAAAAAGTAAGTAGCAGCTGATCGTCTCACGCCCTTAAGACCGAAAATCAAGCCAGTCCATTACTCGAGAATCCATATATTTAGCCTCGATTGGTATTAGGCAAGTCCGGAAACCATCACACAGCACCACCCACAAACCGAAGTCCGACGTTAAGGAAACCATTCACCAGTTCAACTTCGCAAAACATCAACATCCACACATGGAGAATCCCATGCCCCTTTATGGAACATCGGCTCCCTTACCGGGGAAAGGAACGCGGACATCGAGAGCACAGAAGGCGCGATCCTCCTGATAGTTCCGACGGCCCTGAAGCATTGCGACCTGGCAGTGCGTGGTGGCAGCGCGCGGGCGGGAGGAAGCGTGCTCCGGAAGCTTCCAGTGGGGGCATTTCGGGACTGGAAGACGGCCGGCGCTCCGCCTTCCTTGTACACCATCAAGCACGTCGACGACTCCCCGTGGGAACGCCAGGTCGCCGACGCGAGAAGGAACAGCAATGCCGCGTAGAGTTTCAGTTCGCCAGGCATCGTCTTCATCGCGCTTAAGGTAAAGGTCGAACGCAAGGCTGTGTTATTGGGAGAACGAATCGCTCGACTCCCCCGGCTTCCCGCCATGGAGCCAATCGAATTGACGTGGAGAATTTGCAGAAAAGGAGAAACGTGACCTTGGGAAAGGAGATTGTAGCGTCGCAACGTGCCCTCCGGTTAGTAGAGCTGATGTCGGGCCGATGGGCCCGTCTAAGCCCGCCCATCTTGAATGGAAAAATTTGACCCCGTTAAAGGTCATTTAGGCCCAATCAGTACATGTAGGCCCGATTAAGAATTCTTAAGCCAGGCATCAGGCCCGCGCTTGCCGGTTGTCGGCATCATAAGGTCATAGCTGCACTTCTCACTTTCGAAAGCTCATTCTAAAATAAAATTAAAATTAAAAAAATAGGATCCATGTAATCAATGGCTATAATGGTGTTGGTCTAATTTCTTCATCGTCATGCAAAGGCTTCACGCCCCCTTGTCCATCTTCTATCAATTTCCAGATACTCCTCCTCTTCTTCTTCTTCGAGAAAAATGACATCTTATTCTTCAACTTTACTTCAAAGTACAATATCACCTCAGGACTTTTAATTTATTCAATTGATCCCCAAATTAATAATAAATGTTGAATTTACTTTTTAAACTACATAAAAATGTTCACTATCATTCTTCTGTTAATTCAAGTCGACGGAATCTGCTGACGTGGCTCTCAATCCGTTAAGTTAGAATGGTGGATTAAAAAAAATACGCGAGAATTATCCAAGTAAGATATTTATCTCGAATTACAATAAAATAATCCACATCATGAAATAACAATGGATATGTTTTTTTTTGTGGTCGGAACAATGGATATGTTAACGCCGTATTTTTTTTCCTTTTCTAGCAGGATTAAAAGAAATTACACATGTCGGCATCATTGTTTTAAAAATCCAACTCAACATATGATAATTCACATCAACAGATAATGCCACATTTGTCATTTAAGCAAATAGAAAGACTTTATCGAACAATTAGCTCGGATGTCAAATTGAATAAATTCGTCGTGTGGGACTCTCCCGCCTTCTCGTCGACCTCATTCCCGGATACTTCAAGCACAACAACTTCTCTAGCTTCGTTGGGCAACTCAACAATTACGTAGGCACAGACGCCTCCTCAGAGCATTGTAGAGATGGAGTTCCAGCTCTTGAGACTTATTGCGCTCTTCCCACAATTGAAGGTTAGAAGTAAGAATTTTTCTTTTGAAACTGAAATCCTTGATGCGTTTAAGCATTTTTTTTTTTTCAAGCGATGCTTTGAATTCAATCTTATTACCGTTGTGCTTCATTCCAATGGTGAGCGTGGGGGCATCAAAAGTAGTGTACAACTAAAAATATCATATTCAAGTCAGGTGAGCAACAAAGCACGCAGCATACGTACCATTTCCTTATCTGTCAATCTGAAAATCACAAAATATATATATATATAGGATTTATACCATAAAAAATCTCAAACTGATACACCTGTAATAAATTTACTCCAAACTATTTTTAACCACAAAAATCCCGAAACTGGTATACTTGTAACAAATTACCCCAAACTAGTACACTTGTGACTAATTTATCTTCATTTAGTTTTCGTTAATCTAACGCCAAATCACTTAGTTGGATGGCACGTGGTAGTTCACAAGTATATCAATTTGAGGGGTTTACCCTATGTTTATCATACGTATATCAATTTGGAATTTTAGTGGCATTAACTCAATTTAATGAATGGTAAATTTGTCACGGGTATAATGATTTGGGATTTTTTGTGGTAAAAAAATTAATTTATAGTAAATTTATCACGGATGTATCAGTTTAGGATTTTTGATAGTCAAAAAAAAATTGGGATAAATTTATCATGAGTGTACCCGTATGGATTTTTCATGGTCAAAAAAATAATTTAAAGTAAATTTGTTACAGGTGTATTAGCTTGGGATTTTTTGCAGTATTAACCCAAAAATATATTAGAATGCATGTCAAACACTATGTCAAAACAGAATAAAAGGTATCTTAACTGTTAAAAGCACTCCTGATGCGTAATGGCTCGAGATATCCTCATTATTTCAAAAAGTGTTAGGCCAAAGGGCATTTTTCACCTTAGTTTTTAATTTTTTCCCTTTTTTCTGATTTACTTTTCTTTTTCTTATTCCTCCCCAGCCATCGCCAGCCTCTCGCTGTCGTCGAATGGGGGTCGCGCTCGCCAGAATGCAAAACCATCTGAATTGACAGAGGAGTCTTCCTCTTTCGGTGTCGGACGACGGTTTAACAGGGGCCGTGGACTAAGTTTAGGCTTCGTAGGGCCTGTCGAACCCCTCTTCTCCTCCGAGCAGTAGCAATGTAGAGAATCGGGGGGTATTCTGAAGAGCTGAGCTGCTTGGCTTCTTTTCTTTTCCTCAATTTTTGTCGGTGGTGGGTGAGTTGGGTTTTGTTATAGTCGCCCCATGAACACTCGAGGGCAACTCATTGCTGTGTCTGGTATTACAATGCCCTTGCTTTGAGAGTTTTGTTTTAGGGAGGTAAATAACTAGCAACGAAGTTGGTTTGTTCAGATGTGACTTTACGGCTTTATGGAGGAGAGAGGAAGATTCCTCTGTCACTTCAGATGGTTTTGCTTTCTGGCGAGGGTTGCCGAAGGCTGGCCCGGCAAACGCAACCCTTGCCCAACGGCAGTGACCTCGCTGGCGATGACCGGGAAAGGAGAGAAGAAAAAGAAAAAAACTGAAAAAAGGACAAGAAAAGGAAGTCAAGAAAAAATTTAAAATGTAAGGACGAAAATGCCCTTGAGCTAGGCCATTCTTTGAAATAGACAGGGTATGCCCTAATTTGAAATAAAGATGACACTTCATGTCTTTATTTGAAAAAACAAGAGCACTAGGCCCTTGTGTTAAGAAAATAAGAGCATTTCAATCTCTAACTGGATTTTCGCACAAATGCATATACCTTCTTAGTATTCTGCGCAAATAATATGCATCCATGTGCTTTGACATACTCCGCATTAAGTTGGACTTCCACCAAAAATTTACAGCAATGCTCTGATTGTCTCTGTCGACCATATGGAACCTGGAGCAAACAACGGACGATAACTAACTGACAGCTGCCAATAGGACATAAAAGCATAAATAGTTGCGGTTAATGAAAGGCAAGAAGCACATATCTCCCGAGTGATGGAATGCCATCTTCTCAAGAGATATTCTAATACAACAGATGGGCCTTTGCTTTTCACAACAGACAAACGTAAGAAGGTGTCTGTAAGAAGGCAGCTTAATAAAATCCCGACAAAATGAAGAAAGAAACAAGAATGTAGGAAATATTCCAGTTTAATTCACTAATTATATTGGGATGTGATTCATACTCTTATCGATAAAAAAGCACACTGGTGGGCTTCTATAGTTTAAACCCATATTTTATTAGTAAGTTGTGTTTGGGCCATGAATAACTATTGTTATATATTATCTCTCTCTTCTATAATTGAAGATTGTAGCAGAAAGGTGCGATGTGCTAATTACATCAGAATTCTCTATTGGATGTAACTATAATTTAAGAGCGAATCAGGATAAACCTTGTGAATCGATTTCTCTTTTCACTTTTACGCTCTATTTCGTTATGATTGTGCGCCGAATCCTAACAATTAGAAAAACCTATTATCCTTTTTCTCTTGTTCTCTAACATGAATTGCAATTATAACAACACAAAAACCGCATGAAAAAAACGAAATGCCTCTCAAAAATAATCTTACAGCCAGAGTATAATGGAGATTTATATAGAAATTCCATATTTCTTTATTCATATAATAAATCGTTTCAATTAAATCAAGTAAATATCAGTCTTCATAAATAAATAAATAAAAGGGACTTGTGATAGCTTGATATTGAGCTTTTTAATCACAAAACTTCTGAGGTGTTGAATGAAATGGGAGGACAGGAGAGAGAGAGTAAAAAGGAAAAAGAATGATCCGATGGCCTGTTCTATGGTGAGTGAGAAAAGGGGAGGGAAAGCGGGACAGAAATCATGGGAAGCATATTGTACGAATAAGGGTTTGGATAATCATTTGAGGAAATCTTTGGAGATAAAAAAAAAATCCATGGCTTTTTCCGGCCAAAAGACCAAATGACATTGAGATTGACCAGGAATGGGATAGCTAATCCATGGCCTGATGAAAACAAATGGGACAGCCAATCCATGTAAACAAACATGTTGCAAGTGCCATAGAGTTCTACATCCAGCGGAGAGACGGAAAGAGAGGATATGATTTGTTACAATGGGATAAACATACTTAGATCTTGTGATTTCCACATTTGATTTATATTTCTGAGCATTAAAGCAAAACTATTATTGGACTATAAAATCAAGTGAGAATTAGTAACAATATAAATAAACATAATAAACAATTCACTGAACACACGCGAATAAGACAAATCCAAAAAGATCGGATAAATAAGGAGACCAATATCAAGCGGAAGGACATAACAATGGCCATGTCAAATTTAAAAGTATAACTGTGAACGTTACCAGCCTTCTAGAATGAAAAGTGCATCACCTGCTTTTAGAATGACCTTATGCGAGTAATCCATCAGGCACTCTGCTCTTGGATGTAATGAAAAATATGGCTTCCTAAACTTAGAGAGCTACAATGAAATAACATTAAAATAAAAACACAAGACGGTCAAATGACAACAAAAATAATTTTTGACAGTGAGAGTGACAATATTTCCAATTATGATTGCATGAGTGCATACTGTAGAAAATAGTCCGATCCGCATACCACAAGTCTGATGTTTGATGCTCATTAATAACGCCACAATCCCCGTAGAACCGATAGATTACTCAGAAGAGAAACAGCATCTAACCTTTTGGTGCCACTTACTATGCATAGAAGATTATGATGTGGATCAATCTAGCTTTAGCAATATTCATCCACAGATTGACGGATGTGACCCAGTCCAGGTGAGGTGCATCATTCCAAGAGGGTTTTTGGGACATGGACGGATCTTGGATTTATCAAGAAGAATGGAGTATGCTATAGGGAATTCTAGAAAATCCCAAGGGTGGGAGAAACGAAAATGACACTTTGTATTTATTACTAGTAGATAAGAGTTGGGGAGATCTAATCTCAACCGTCAGATCAAGGGGAGATCTACGGCTCGTATTATATGAGATTTGTTATATAAAGGGTTCTCCTCTCTTCATTATAACACTCATATCACGAATAATACGACACTCAAAGCTTCTCTCTCTATTTTCTCTTTCTAGAGTCTTGAGAGTTGAGCGAGGAAAGAATGACTTGGAGAAAAAAACGCCGCGCGAGTTGATCGGCATATGAGTCTTGAATTGATCGGCCCGTGACAGATGCCAGTAAACTTTTTGGTCCAAAAAGGCAAGGCAGATAAGAAACAATGTCTGTAAGGACTATGAGTAACATCAAAAAGTTGCACAGAGTCTATGACCAACGACTAGAATACATACTACCATTCGAAGCGTAAGAAGGTGCGATCCTCTTGAACATACGATGGCCCTGAAGCATCGCGAACTGGCAACACGTGGCGGTGGCGCGGTGGCGGTGTGTGGGCTAGAGGACGCATGATTCGAAAGATTTCAATGGGAACATTTTGTGAGACTGGAAGATGGCCTTGCACACCATCAGCGCGCCGCCAGTGGCCGACACAAGAAGGAACAGCAACGCTACAAAGAGCTTCAGGTCGCTAGGGGTTATCCTATTGCGCTTGAGCCAAAGTTCCGACGGGACCGCTGTGCTATCCACATAGAGGGAGAATGAACCACTCGAGATCGCCGTTTCCTTGCCATGGAGGCAATCGAATTGACCGGGGAATTTGCAGAAAATTGGCCACCATAAGTGTGCTCCTCATTGTCAAAAGCCTATTCTCGTAAAAACAAAAAATCGAAACCCCACAATAATGGCTGTAATCATTTTGGTCTAGTATAAATCGAGTCTATATGGGATCTTCTCTATCACCATGCAAAGGTTTCACACCCATGTCCATCTCTATCGATTTCTAATACCAATGACCTTGAAATGTAGTTTACTATATGATGTCATTTCAGGATCTTAATTATTTAATATTATCCCTAATCATATTAATAAATGTTCAATGCAGTCCCTCAACTTCACAAAATGGTCAATAACGTCTTTTGTTAATTCGAATCGATGGAATATGTCAATTGGCTCCCAACCCTTTAAGTTGGAATGTGGATAACCCAAAAAGAAAAATTACACAAAAATTATTCAATAAGATATTTATCTCAAAATATCAAATCCTCCGCGTCATAAAAAGAAACAATTGATACATTAACGCCCTATTTTTTTCCTTTTCCAAAATGAATGGAAAAAAAAACATATCGCCATCATTATTTTAAGATCAACTCAGCATATGATAATCCATGTCATCAAATAAGGTCCGATTTACTTTTGAGCAAACGAAAGGGCTATATTGAGCAATACCAATAACTTAGATACCACATTGAACAAATCAAAATTTCAGAAACAACATTATACGTTTGAATCAAAGGTTAGGGTGACTCTGTTCCAAACTCTGTTCATGAAGGGATCAAATTCACATCACCGGCTATCACAACCATCATGCCGAGCCTTGATATTTCGCACAAACATAAACTATTGTGCTAAAATATACATGTGATGCATACTTTTAGATAACCGACAACAAATCCTCACATATTCGCTTTGGATTAGTAACGTGTGTTTGTAGCAGTTCTCTAATCAAATCTTTCATAAACAGTCATTTACGCTAAGATTGCAATTAGTTCAATTTTTTTAAAGAATTTTGGGGGGAAATAAAAGTAGTTCAACCCAAAAGGCTTTGAGAAAATGCAAAAATTGTTTGATAAAATGTGCTTTGAAAAGAAAATTTGAGAGAAAAACAGTTTGTAAAAAACATTTGAAAAGTCCCTTGAGTGATTAATAACCTTTTTAATTTAAAACTTTGTAGTTGGGAAAGTTCACATGAATTGGCACCAAAAGTTTTGTCAATTGGTTTTTTGGACTATTCCTGCCAATTGCTAAGGGAAGTTCGTGCAAAAAAAATGTTTGAACTACTACTTCAGCAAGCAAGTTCGCATCAAAGTGGGTTGGTTCAGCTTACAAATGGGCTTTAGAAGAATGCAAATACTTTAACCTAAAGAGCTTTGGAGAAATGCAATAGCTTTTGGAAAAAAATACTTTAAAAAAAAATTGGCCTAACTAGTTTTTGGCAATAAAAATTTGTAAATGATGGTTTCTTACAATATTTTTTTAAATAAAATATTATTAAAAATGAAAAATTAAACCTAAGGCAAATGTCGATGGCAAACCAGATCTAGCACCGGTGGCCATTGGCCACCAGGGGGTCGAACTACCTCTGGCAATAGTTGCCTGGGCTATGCATGTCACACCCCAAAACCACAATAATGGAGTTGTAACACAGCCATCCCTTTTTTAAAAGGATGCCAGCCACAACTTAACAGAATTCAATCTGATAACAATATGTATATTCAATATACAAGCTCAAGAAGTTCCTTAATTACAAACATCAGAGCTTACTACTAAGCCATAAATAAATAACATACATATCCTTCCAAATCATAGACACATCTAATATCAACTTAAAGGGCTCACCAAATACAAAAGAAATAACTCACAACTTATAACAAAAGTCTTCCCAACAAAATGTCATCCACTAACGATCGCTTACGTTCTACGAGCGACTCGCTGGATCTGAAAAGAAAAAAAATGAAAGGAATGAGCTAACACGGTTCAATGAGTAATACATTCTTCTAAGCGGATCGAATAATCACTATGCATATTTATACACAAACAAATGCAATGGTTTAATCCATTAGTTAATCTCATCAAAACACATGTCAATGGTCTATCCATTGATTAATCACATGCTCAAAGCTCTAACCGTAGTCACGATAACGTTCGTGACAAAAGATGACCAAGATTCCCCCCTTGACAGGGTCTCCACCTACAATACCGGTGGCTCGGCCCACAAGATATCCTAAATAGTATGCGCATACCCACAAAACTATCAGTCGGGTTCACAGTTATCTTGAGCAGCACAAAATCACAACAACTCAAAACCAATAGCAGAAATTTGTCACAAATTGTCTCAACCATAATCAACATCACTATCAATCAAAATCAGTAGCACAAAGTAATCACAAACCAACTTGAATAGACAAAACAACAGTAAATGTTCGATCATGTTTATGTAACAAAATCTCTAAACACCGCTTTTACTTTTCTTTTAAAAGAACAAATCACATTAGAAACTCATATTATACCTTCTCAGAAAACATGAGTTTACACAAATCAAAGAAGAAATAATATCACTCACCAGACGAAGGCAAAAATTAAAATGCGACAGTTACTCGAGCCGACGCGTCCGAATTCCTATTCAAAAGTAAAAAAAAAAAAGGATCAAAAACGAGTAATAGACTCTAATGGACGGCTTAACTAATTACACATATTTAACGATATAACGACGATTGTACGTCAACGGAAGCTCGTCCAATAGCAGATTCTTTTCTCATTAATGAGTAGCTCGCGCTTCAGAACTAAAAAGGTCATAACTAACTCCACCGAGCTCCGTTTCAAGCCCTCTTATAGTCCAAACGAAACTATTCGACGTACTACAAAGTCCTAGCATGGTCGACCTTAAAACGAACGAAAAATGAAGATATCGCCTCTGAAGCATGTTATTCACGCGCGTACTGTAGAAACTAGAACAGCTCGCGCTTTAGGATAAAAAAGCCATAACTCAATCTACCGAACTCTGTTTCAAACCCTTTATAGTCCAAACGAAACTTATTCAACGTGCTACAAAACTGCTGACATGGTCGACCGCAAACAATGAATGAAACATGAGATATCGGCTCTTGAAGCATGCTGTTCGCACACGTACTGTAGCAACCAAAATTGAAATTTTGTTTCGGCAAACCAAAGCGTTAAATTAAGATCCGTCAAATCCCACAGCTTTACAACATCTTAAATTTTCATCTTCATGTAAAAACGCAACATAAAAACTTCTCAATTGAACCCAGCAACTAAACTCGACCTAAGTCCAAACTAAGCCCTAACTTTAAAAATTATTCAATAGGAGGAAGTGGTGCGAGTGCGAGTACTTACTGAACGTTATTAAATAGCGTCGAAATCGTTTGGCGAGATACGTGACTTGAACCCCTCTTCCTCTTTCCTCCTTTTTTTCTTTCCTCTTCTCTTTTTTTCTTTCTTCTTACGATGTCTTGGTACAGAAGAAGGGGAAGTTACTACCCTTTTTTCTTTCTTTTTTTATTTCTCTTTTTTGTTGACTTTTCAACTCTTTATTTTATCTTTTTTCACCCACCATTGACTTGGTCAAGTTTTTTGACCTATTAAAAGCACTATTAGAACGCAACCCCGACAACGAGGCCTAATTTTGCGCGACCCAAGCGATGGTCATTGGGGTTGTAGCCCTAGCCTAGGGTCTCATTTTTTTTAATTTTTCTTTAATTAAAAAAAATAAGGACAAGATCGAAATTTGAAAGAAAATCTCTAGCTCAACTTTAGCCAAAATACATTGAGCTTTCAACATTTCTAAGGCCAACTTGTACCCTAAAGCCCCTTGAGAATGGTTGCCAAACGCCTCGCATTTTTCCCAAGGGGCTTTGGAGCTCCAATGGGCTTTAGGAAAATTGATCCAAACCCACCCAATATGACCTTCTAGGCTCGCCACATGTACTATCGGCTTTAATAGTAAATTGATTGAAATAATGCACCGGCAAATAATAAAGCCAACACTTTATTTATCGACAGCTGACAAGGCCGAGCCTGTTTTACTTACAACCGAAAGACTCACGAGTGGCATCAAAAAGTAGCATGTCACCCTACACATTACACAAAAAAACATGGTCAATAGTCCCCAACCAAAAAAAAAAAAAAAACTCCTGCAATGACAACCCGACAACTTGTCCAATGCCAAACATCGGCCTGTGCCATACAGCATCTCCCAACTACCCTACTAAAATTACTTGGCCACCTAAGGTGCTGCGTAATCAAAGGTAAAGGGCCCACAAACCCTAGGTAGTCCTCCAACATGCCATAAGTGGCCATAAAACGGTATAGGATAACTCTTACGTCTAGACCTCCACGCACCCCACAATAGACACGGAGGAGCATCAACTAAAATGCATCGTGATACGAGATATATCTGTAACCACGTGCATATGAACTAGGTTAACCACCACGAACATGACCCAACCATCTAGGCTATGCCAATGCAATACTGTCTCATACTGCCTAAATTCAGAGTTTGTTCCCGCGAACCTTGGTGGTCTGAATTCACAATAAGCAAATTCATATCCATATTCAAAGTCGATACGTGCTTTATGGCGTACAATGACGTGTCCACAATAATCCACTTTACCACTATAAGACAATATAATAAATCAAACAGGTGCGAATTGATTTCCTCAATATCACGAACTAAAGAATTAACAGTGTGAATAAGTTCAACTCTTATTAAAAATAACTAGTATCCTTCTTTTGTTCACTTCTTTTCTGCATCCACTAGGCTAATCCTTCATTCGAAAATCATAGATCGCCATCTCCATTAGCCAAACCAGTCGCTAAACACCTCTCTCCAAACCAAACTTTCCAATAGCTCTCATGGTCAGTTCTGCTCCTCACTCGTTTATATCATTCAGCCCCTGGGTATGTGGTCCTTTGGAATTTAAGATAACTCCGCACTGTCCTAAGCACCAGCAACAATTTTACATGCAAAGGTCTGTCCTTCTCAGCTTCTTCAGTCACGTTGCAGCAAGAGTGTTCTGGGCTTGCGGCTATTAATTTCTTCGCCCAAAAGAGAAAGCTCCAAAGGTCTTAAAATGAGTCACTGTTGGATGCGCACTTGCGTTGCATCATTTGCCAAGAATAATGAAGAAATTCAGGACTTAAGAGGGGTGAGCTACGTTGCTTGCCAATCCTTGAACAGAATCCCCTCCATCATCCTCTAGCTTTCGGTTCAAGGATATCAACTCACGCTCTAAGAGTTTTTCGCCTAAATCTTAACACGTCCCTCGTTGCTACCTAATCCTTAGCATTAGCTGACCAGCGCAATTGTAGAGAACCCGAACAGACGTCTCCTCTACATCACCACAGACGATTGCTCACATTCCATAACTCTACAACTCGGCTACCCCAAGGCTACTCCAAGCATCTCTACCCGACAAGCACGAAAATGGGTATCAATGTGCGACTGTGTTTCACTTTAGGATTCGAATCCGACCAGCCTCCCATTTGCTTCTCGCTTCCCGGTTTCGTTCCACATTAACGGAATTTAGAGGGTGGGTTAGAGAAGCCACTCACCTCAGTTTTTTTTTTTTTTTGTTGCACCACAGCCCCCGAGCTTGTCGAAGATGTCTTCCTTCGTTGATGCGAGGCACTCTGGCGTTCGGCAAGGGAGAAAATGGACTGTCCAGAAGGTGGTGGTAAAGGAAAACGCTCTCTTGGGGACACCTCCGAGGAGAAAGAAAAATCGAGAATTTGTCCTCTGCTTGAGACGTTTGCTTGGGCCACTCCAAGTAGTACGAGGGGCCCACGGCACTGGCAGTTATCACGTGATTGGGCCTTTCCCCAATTGGAGCTTGGGCTGTTATCAAGTATTTGGTGAAAGGGTGAGCTGGGCCAAGTAGTTATCACGGTCACGGTAGGCTACGAACAGAATAAATGGAAGTCCTGTCAAACAAATTGGGCTGGGCCAGACTCACGAGGTTGAGCCACTTCATGGGCCACCACCATTGACTTCAATCGGGCCGGCTCTTGCAAATGGGCCGTGCCCAATCATCGTTGTCGCCATCCATCATTTGGCCCGTCAATTTGGATGATTTTTTATTCCTGACTACTCACTATTTCTTTCCTCAACTCACTATTTCTTCCTCATGAGTCAGCTTTCTGATCCATTTCATCTATTTCTTAATTGTTTAGAACTATTTAAAAAGGGCGTCACACCTAATGTTTAATTGGTATGCATGCAACTTTTCAAAATTAAATATTGACAACAATGTTAAAGATATGTATTAACAACTTTAAATGGATTTATTTAGAAGAAATTGCAGGTCAAAGTAGTCTATATCTTAATTAAAAAAAAGAGTACTTTGTCTCTAATAAGCATGGCGACATATGACCTGACGAAAGAAATTCATATCCTTAAAAATTGCAGACATCCTTAACTATTTTCTAGATTTATAGCTATTTGATCACGTAAACATGACATGTCAAAGGCTGCATCATCATTTGAAACACTGCCTTCCCCATTTACATCATTTGAATTCATTGTACATAAATTGGGATCCAAATCTACTCTACCTCCTCATTTGGTCTCATTCCTATTCGCTGCAAGTGCCTGACAAATCTAAAACTAAAAGCCTCGTCAAAGCAACCGTTATGTGCAAATCCAATAATCATGTTACTCCAAGATAATCATCCTTCAAGGGCATCGCAAAGAACACCTCCATAGCAAAGGTCAAGGTGTCCTGGTTTCATGTCCCCTGCAAGCATGGCATTATACGAAGTTGAATTCCCAAAAGGCATCGGATCAAAAATATCATTAGCAAGCTTCAAGTCTCCAAAACGAAAATTAGAAGCAATGATCACATTCCAAGAAACAACGTTAGGGTCACGCATTTCGTCAAACACTATCACATGATAATAACATACGCAGTAAACCAAGACTTAATTGCACTTTTCGAAAGAATGATACTATCTCAAAAGGCTCTTTTTCCTTCGGACTTGATTACACTGACACTATCCCAAAGGTTCTTTTTCCTTTTTTTTTTTGGCCTCTCTTTGAAAATACTCTTCCTCCAGTTTTATCCTCTCTTTTTTTAATCTCTTCAATTCCCACTTGAAATGAAACAACCGTCACTGATGATGGAACCGAAAATCATAATAATGCAATTTTAGTTTTTTTTTGGTAAGGCAAAATGATTGCAATTTTAGTTTATACGTAGAAAATCTAAAGTAATGGTCGCAAAGTGATTTGTTTGGGGTGCATACTACATAAACATCTGATGACCAGTCAAACACATCAATATCGATGAAATCCTAATACGTTCTAGAATGATGCAGTAGGACGATTTTTTCTTCTTCTTTTTGAAAGTGGAAAAAGAATATTGAATATACTGTGATTCAAGTGATGCCAGCTAGACCTGTCAAAATGGTTTCCAAAACCCATTTACTAACCGCAATTCAATTCAGTAAAAATGCACACGCATGAATTTTATTTATATGCAGACAAAGGAAAGACCGCCCTTTTGGGGGTTTTTGGAAGAAGAGGGGGAGTGGATGAGAGGTAGAGAGAAGAAGTAAAAACAGCACCACAAGCCAGAGGTTCCACAGGAAAGCGTAATTTGTTTGGAAATGTGATAACCCTTTGTTCCATAGTCCTAGGGTGGGGCTATTTAAAGCTAGCCAATTAAGAATTCTCAAACGTACTCTTTCTTTATCAAAGGTTCTACCAATTGATATGTTTTATGGAGAAAGAAGGGTACATTAAAAGATATACTGAGGATTTTATATTTACCAGAATATATAATAAACCGTGGATCCTTAGGTTACAATTACCAAAATCTCCTTTATCTTCTTACAGATCTGCAACTTCAAAATAATGGGCCCAAGTGTGACTTCAATCTCACACACAGTCATTGCCCATTTTAGCACCTTGAATCACATCTGCTTTTTTTCTTTTTATATTATTCACATAAAAATTGATTCACCCGTCTTTCTCCTTCAACTTGGTAGGTTATATTCACTCCCAAGGATAGAACCTGCTCTGCTAATCCATTATGTTCAACTTGATCTACGGTCAAAGTCTTAATGCCATGCAACTGACATAATGATTCCAAGATTCTTGTGTTAAGTAGAATTTTATGATCATGCTCACTCATATTCACAATTCACATAAAAGGGTAAAACGTGATTTTTCCATATAAACTCGCTCTATCCTTTTACTTTTCATCTTTAGCATACAGAAATCTATTTCTCCAAATTTGCTTCACCCAAATCTGTTCTTCCAGACAGCTATAACGAAAATAATGTTCTCACAATTTTCTCACCTCCCAAAATAGTTACTAAACATAGTATGACAGAATAAAGATTGGCAAATAAATGACCAAAGTGCACTCCTCCACTTCTTTCAGTTCTATCTAACAAAATATGTATCCCATTAAGCATAAGTACAGCTTGAAGCAATGAAGACAAGCATGCATAAATAAAAGAGTAGTATTCTCTAGCGGAAGTACACTAAAATGGCTATGTGCAAAAGGAAAACCCGAGAAAAAAATATGATCTAGATCTCTAACTGGCTAAAACTTAAAGTGAAGGATAAGAGATCAAAAAATGCTACACTTCCAGTCCAATTGGCGCATCCTCCTAAACAGTAAAATCGGTACCATACACTATCTCACTTTAAAGGAAGAATAATTGCAGAAAGAAGAATACTCGGTCTAACAATCAATCGTCGCTAGTTTAGGCGGAAATTTCTAATTCAACACAACAAGCTGTCAAACAGAAAGGTATCTCCGCCCATCCCGCACACAACATGCAAAGCCTTCGATGGCAAAACCTGTTCCAGTATTGAGCTGGCTCAAAGGCTTTATTCATGCTCTTAACTACTGAGAGCTCCTAGATTTCTGAGGCCAGCATGCAATAGAAAATCTGGCACTGGCAGCCAGAATCATGGCCAATTATGATATGTACAAATTAAGAGAGACTAAACTGACATCAGAGGAGGTCAATCACCTACTGCCAGTTACATTTTCTACAGAGCCCCACTACGATAAAAATTTGCAAGCAACAATAGCATATTTGAAACTGGAACAAATGGACTAACCTTGAACTATCAGGTTGAGCATCTCAAGAAATTATGTAAGCATGCAAACCACACATGAGAGCAGTAAAATAACACTTTTGAGCTCAGGGAATCACCTGATTGCTCATATGCATACTTCTCCTCTGCAGAGTTGCATGCATTGTTGAATTTCACCAAGACTTTTACTTTGCAGGTTTGAGATAAATCAGTAGACTGCAGAGGGACAACAATGGCGGCCATATTATCCATACTGCCCTTCTCAAAGGCAGTATTCACTATACAATCAGCTAACGAGTTTGAACATGAAGAAGATATCTCCGATCCTGCGGTGTCACATACTTTTTGCTTCCCACAATATATCACAAAGGTCCTGTGGACTCAGCTTTTCGAACACACCATCAGATGCAGCTACCAGAAAGCTGTCATTGGAGGTCAAAGCGCCAATCCATAACCTCCGGTACAGATATCACACCAGAACTGCAATTTATTGTACGCATAGCAAATAAACTTCAATGTTTAGAGAGTACTAGCAAACATGTTTCAGTTATAACCTCTCTGATGTTAACAGATAAGGGAGGGTAAAACCAGCAAATACGAGTGATGCAACAGTAGCTTACCTCTTAAAGTTTACATCACCAATAGCTCGTGAAACAGCAAGTTGGCCATTTACACGAGCGACGCCGCCCCCTACGAGAACCTGACCACCAGAAGCTTCTACTCGAGACCTTTCGTCATCCCTATCTGGATGATGGTCACGAGTTAATTCTTGAACAGAAAGATGGGTCAGACCATACCAAGTATTCAGCTTCAAGTCTGCCCTTTCCTTTAAAGATAAACGAGTCCCATCATGTCTTTTCCGCTTGTATAACCTCAAGAAAGTAGCTGCAACAAGCCCATTGGTTAGGTGATCTTTAAAATAATAAGTTAACTACGTATACGTTGCATACAGGCAGAGAATCCATGAATAACCGAACACACAATTGCTCAGATGCGATAGCATATGAAAGCATAAAATCACCTCTTGCATCTGCAGGGGATTGAAATTTTTCAGAGCACAAAATAGCCTTAGAGTCCCCAACACTGGCAACTAAAAATTGGCCATCTACTGTTAGAACAAACCATGGCTGTGGATCCAGAGCCAAGATTATATTTGGATGCTTCCTTCATAATTCAACCGAATTGGCGTCAGAGAAGACCCAAAAATGATTCAGAAAAAAACTGATAACATGCAAACCGTTCGAAAGACATGCCTTGGAAAATTTTGCATCAATATCCCGAATTGCCCTCAACAGCGCTTCTTTCAAAAACATCCAAGTGAGTAGGATAATTATCAATGCCCATTGGTGACAAGACCTTAAATCTGTCAAAGCATGGAAAGCCAGAGTCAATGACAAAAGAAAGATTTTGAGATACTAAGACACCAGAGTCTTTTGTTTTATTCAAACTAAAGAAATATTCTGCGGAGCACCAAGGAACGGTGAAAACATTGATTCTTGACAGCTTTCACGAACAAAGAATTCGTCAACACACAACTGTTGATGGCATTACATGCTTATTCCATGTAAAGAATGCAATAAGGCAAGCAAAACTGCGTATGATAAACCTACACTTACATACCTCACATATTGTCACATATAAGTCCTCAAAGGCTCAGAGTTAAAACATAGCCGGTCATTGCATTAATGGTGTTTAGGAGGGAATGGCACAAGAAGTGAGCAAAAACCTCTGGCCACTAAATCTTGCCTGAGTAAGGAGGGAAAAAAAAGAGTTCAAAATGCTAGGGTTGTGAATGCTGCTAAGCAAGTGCTTTATATCCTTATCCCTCATCATTCATACAGGATCTTCCCACATCTACTCTATCAAGTACATCGAAAGAGTTCTGTCGGTCTTCATTTTGTGGAATTTAACTGGGACTCAGATTGGTTAATTAACATCCACATTTGAATGTTTCACACTGTACAGGAGTAATCTGTTTTTAGCTAAAAGACCACACAACGCACTATTCAAAATGTCATTTCTAGCTCCAAAAATCATAACAATACTTCTAGTGCCACGGAAGATGCCTGACGTGGGATACCAAACAGCTAGTGTCCTAGATAGCGTACAGAAGAATAAAGTATGGTATCTACAGCCTATACCCTGATCCACAAATCTAGTCTGTATTCTTACATCGAGACAAGATGCTCATGCGGATCTTAAAAAGTTCCACAACTGCAAATCAATTGGAGAATAAATTTGATATCTACAGTGCAATATCCAGGTAATCAATCGTTGAGAAGTATTTTCTGTGATCAACATGTTTCCGAAATGGACATGTGAAAGGAAACCATAGTAAATTATCCAACTAAACATTAGCAGACGTTCATCCCTCAAGCAAATAGTAAAGCCTTTAAGAGTAATTCTTTCAAATGTGAATAGATTGACAATTGAATCATAGATGATAGAAGAGATTAACAAATTGAACTCCAATAAATTGGAAAACTTGATAAAGACGAAACTGTTACATTTGCTTCTGAAAAATAGGTTCTTCCACTGTTCTTTGCTAGTAAAGACACCTAGCATCCTTCTTTCTCTTATTTTATCTCATCAACTTAGTTGGTAGTAACTGATTTTCATCATATATAGATGATTGGACTATTTCATGTACCATTCTTGACATGGAATAAACTACATTGAGTTATCTGACAACACTAACTCAACCATAGTTCACTTATATGTCAAAAGTCACAACTAAGAATAGTGTTCTAGAGATTCCATGAAATCCTTAAAAGTCCACCATGATCTGACATGAGCTTAACGACAAGCAGCCAAAACTGAGAGGCCATCACTCATCTGGTGGGCGAAATAGAACTCGCTAGCCCCAATTTGAAGGTGGAGAAGCCTGAGTGCTCACTTCAATTCCGGCCCTGAAAACTTCTATACATATACTTTTGGTTTTATGCATTCAACAAGCAGTGCAAGGCTTCTTAGGCCCATTTCACTAAGTGCAGGCATTAAGTAGCCAAGTATCTTTCCAGATGGCACACAAGAGCCCATGCATCAGGGTCTCTTAACTTCGTTGCACCGGGAGCTCAGCTGAACGATTAAGTTTCTTAACAGATATCACATTATAGGTCCACATGGTCATTCCAATGCCATGAGCATTTGTCCAAGTCCTAACAAGAATACCTAAAAAAGCTTGGAGACGCATCAATTCAAAAAGCTTTCTCATCTAACTATATTCATTTGTCCTTCAAAATTAGATCAATGATTTCATGAATAAAAAAGCCACCTGAAGAGATCTGGCTCTCGCTGACTTAACTCTTTAGCCCCAATTAAGAACTTGAAAAGCCTCCTCAGGCTCCCCTCTCTGCCAATCTTCCAGCAAACTTCTTCAACGCAATGGAATACGTTGAATCCAAAAGAAAATAGTATGCAAAAGAAAGTATTCAAATAAAAGCTTTGAAGCCATCTCACTAGCTTCTGCTCCATTATGTCCGTCAAGACTGCTATGATTCCAACAGTAACCTCTTCGAGCCCTGATTTACCTGTTTCAGCAATGTATTGTATTCTGTATGTCAGAGGACGATCTATAGAAATAATATTTAATCAAGTTCAAGCTGATTACCCATGTGCTCTAGTGCTTCGACTAAATCCTGCAATTCCATTAACTAACGCACCCAAATCTGCAACTACTTGATCCTCCATTTAGAGGACATTAGATATTGTTTTAACACCATTCTATATTTAAAGATGATGAAGCCCCGAAAATTACTCCCAGTCTAGGGATTTCACGAAACTTAGACTCTTTCATTACTCTAAATATACTGTAATTAACTATCAAGGGCTAATTGATACAGGAATCGTCACCGACCGACATTGATTTCATTTTTCCTTCTCCAGAGTTCCACTAGAAATTACATAATTCCTCCTCTGTCAATTGTCCTACCAAA